>APFE031023073.1:0-14897 GCA_000404065.3 Pinus taeda | reverse complement strand
AAAATTTTGTGCAAAACGTGGTGCAAAACCTATTGCAATACCTGGTGCTAAACTTGGTGTAAGATTTGGTGCAAAACTCGATGCAAATTTTGTGTCAAGTTTTGCACCATATTTGATAAATGGATGCAAATAGCACCAAAAATGGGCTCTAGATGCAAAAAAAGAAGTAAAAAAGGATGCTAATCACAGGATTTGTTGTAGTGTTCCCATATACGCAATGTTCGCGGAAATCAAAATCCAGAGAGAAATTAGACATACCTTCTACTATACCATTTCCATGTAGTATTCGAAGGCCCTTCTTTCCAATACATCCATGCCTTTGATGTCGTAACATGGTCTTTTCTCGAGAGACCATTGGGTTTTCTGCTCCACTTTCAGGAACCACAGAATTGTTGCACCCATAAATAATAGTGCTACCCATAAGCTTGTACATAGTTCCAATCTGAAATCCCTGCATGAATACCACCGCTCCCTGAACCATCTTGCAGGTATTTTTCTCTAACATTATTTTTACACCTGTATCAACCATCTTGCTTACAAAAATCATATTTTTGTCCAATGCAGGAATATGCAGAACACCAGGAAGTGTACTAATCCTTCCATCTTTCAACTTCATCTTAAATTTTCTGTGTTTGATGATTTTTGCCTTCCTATCACCCCCTAAGAAGACATCACCACCATCGTATTTCTCGTACTCGCAGAACCACTCCCTTTGGGAAGTGAAGTGAAAGGATGCACCTGAGTCAATCAACCATGCCTCATGATCTACATGTGTACTTGAAGAATAATCCAAGTACACATCCCCACCTTCATCTGAGGTGGTTTTCGACTCTGAGAAGGAGAATCATCAAATCCCTTCCCTTTCTTTCCAACATACCTTTAAAGGTTTTCCTGAAGATTTAGATCTCCCACTCGATAAATTATTTTTATTTTTGTTTTGGGACTGTCCTCGTACAGACAAGTCATCTCCATATTTTTTTGTGTCATCTCCTCCGACAGCAAGGATGAGACTATTACATCAAAATTCAAGGTAATTGTATTGATACCTATTGCAACAACCAGAGTATCCCACAAATATGGTAGAGAACACAACAACTTGATGCACTTATCTTCTTTTGAACTTTTTATATTAACAAATAATAACTAGCTTACCACAGTATTAAAGGCATTTAGATGCTTTGTCACGGAGTCTCCATAATTCATCCTTAGGTTATACATCTTTTTCCGTAGGAACAATTTATTCACCAAAGACTTAGATTGGTACAAAATCCTTAAGTTGACCCATAATCTTCACTGTAACTTCCCCTAATACATTCAACAATACTGAATATGAGATGCACAACTGTATTGTGCTCTTTGCCTTTTGATCCAACTTTTCCCAGTCTTCTACTGGAATTGCCATTGGTTTAGTACCCGGATCTACCATGATCCACTAATCTTTATCCACCAACAAATCCTCCATCTTGAGCTTCCACAACTTAAAACTCTGACCATTAAATTTCTCGATCTCTATCTTTCGACTGATCACCATCTTGTTTCATTGCAAGAATCGATCTTGAAGATCTCCCACTGAATAGGGTCTACCACATGCCTGAGAAAAACCCCTAAGCAGTAAAGACATCCCCTTCAAGCCGAAACAAATCTGATACCAAATATAGGTTTTAACCTTGTACAACAATTACCTGCAATTTTTTTTCTTAAAACAGAAATATCTAATGGCGAGAACATAAAACTAATACAATGAGATTTTGCCCTGGATCCCAAAACTGGGATTACTAGATTGATTTTTCATTATGTTCCTTTCAATGTTACAATGCATATATATACATGTCAAACAATTCATAAACCCCAATCCATTGACCCTGGATTATAACATAATCATATTTACCTTAACCAGATCTACAAAATACCATGGGAAGAAAGTCATCATGCCCAAAACCATGTGCAAAACCCATGCATAAACCATAGGTAGGTTCCCCACCTATTATAGGGTCCAAAAGAAAATCCTGTGGAGCTGCCCCAAACCCCATGTAGGGGGGCTACCACTCCCCTACAAACCCCCTCACAAGGGAGGGCGGTTGTGCCCCCCTTGGGACCCCTTGCTGAGCCCGGTGCAATGAACAAATCCATCTCACCTCCTCTATGAATCCCTAACGCATGCAACTAGTCGCGAAAATAATATAACACACACCCAACATTAAAAGCATAGTTAGGTTTCAAGGCCAAAACCTTTACATAGTTCAACTATCTCTGATACTTCATAAGGCATACATATCCACAAGATACCTTTCTTGCATCAACATTTTCTTCTATCTGTTATTCTATATTGATATCTATTGTAGTCCTTACAAAAGACTACCAATAACAAAATGTATTTGCAAAACATTAACAAAAAACAAAATGTTTAATATGAGATTGATGGTCTAACTTCAAAGAGTGCCTTGACTTGTGTTGCTATATCACCCTACTCCTTCTAATATTGCTTGATTATGTCTCATTGCACCTTACTATATATGTTCTCATTGAATTCCATATCTTCATGTCATCATATTTCTCCTTTTTCTGAGATCTTCTTCCAGCCTATTCAACCTAATATTCAGAACAACCACTTTTGCCTCTGTAATTTGATTGTAATTTCTCAAATTTCCTCTGCAGTAGCTATCATTTTTGTATTATCCAAGAGCGCTAGATGTGCTTCTCTCGTCTAGTCCTCAAATTCACTTTTGCAATTTAAAAGGGTTAACATATTCTCTACAACCTTCGTTGAATGCTCCGACAACATGTACATTCACTTCTGCCCTTGTTCTGGGGAAGTTGGGGCATTTGTTGAAATGATAAGTTGTGTGCTTATCCAAGGATTTTTGAGAAAGACTTGATAGACCGAACTTTCAGCAATTCCTCCTAAAAGATATAGATTGCATGCTTTTTCAAGCCATTTATAATTGTATCTTCTTTGTATTCCCACTTTCTTCCTCCACACTCGTCGTTAATGACATTAAGTTCTTGTTCTGCCATGATCATGTCATCATCTAAGCAATCTACTCTTGATAATTCCTTATGATCACTTGATATTTTCATTATTAATTCATTGTTGTGGTTGTGTGTGATCTCATTCAATTCAATTGGATTAATAATCTTCATTCTCCCCTCAACTCCTTGAGGAAGATCAACAAGACTGTAGGTGTCCTGTAGTATTTAGGGACAACTACTATTCAATCAAGTGTACTCCATCGCCCTAACTCCTTTAATGGAGAGCCGTCGATTTACTCATTCATTAATGTGGTGATCTGATCTAGGTGGATATTGTTGGCCACTTGCCTATTCCACTTTGACCCCCACCATTGTTTCTTTCAGTTTTTCAGTTTTTTTAATTGTAGCATAGTTTACTATTTTTCGCAGTTTTTCGTGTCCTGAACTTCCAGAGCCGTTTTGAGGCCCTAAACGATGTTATTTTGGGAAAATCGGGGCCAATAGAAATCTTGTGTTAGTGTTGGCTAGTCAGAAGATGTAGTCCTCGGACATATATTTCTAATAAGGTATTGTGCACGTGAAACAGAGATCGTATGCCAAAGTTACAACCCCGGGAAGTTGATGTACCAATTTACCCAAATGAGGCCCATAGTTTTGGCTCTTCATCTTCTAGGGTTAGTTTTTGGATGTTTAGGGTTTTCCATTATTTCTCGATAATAAATAGGCCTTTGAGCCCCATTGTAACACAGTTCAGAGGCATGTAGCCGCCACCTCTCTTCTTAGAGATAAGCTACCATCTCCTGAGCTAGTCTTATTTCCATTCTATTTGTAAGCATATTTCAGTATTTAATATTAATGAAATGAAGTGTTATTTCTGTTGCATCTCTGTATTTATGGTTATATCTGTAATTTGTTGCATCCCTGTTTAAATTCGGATCATAATCAGTGATCACCAAGAAATGAGAATATAAAGGCTCTGATTGATCCACCCAACTATTCAACAAGTTTTCCCTCTTCCCTTGACATCATTCTGTTCAAAATGTTTTATTATAGGATTGATTCCACTTATCATAGTAAAATCTTATAGATAATTAAACTATGATCCTATTCTAGCTTTCCTTTTTCTATAATAACATCCTTGTTGGAAAGTGTATCTGCCATTGTATTTAATTGTCATTTTACATGGTGAAGCTCGATTACATCATAGTGCCTCAGTTGCAAGGATAATATGGAATCTTCACAATTGTAGACAAAGGTGAATTCCCTAGATCTAGTGGTTTGATCTAGAACAACATAAGACAAAAAGATTCGAGTTTCCTTTAGAGAAATTACAAAATGGGAAATAAGCCTACTTGGAATTTGTAGCAAGTCTTCCTTTCCTCCTTGCTTATAAGCCCCAACTCTAGCTCCAAGTGCTATAACTAGAACCTGCACACACAACTAAAAACAAGTAGACGATCCACACATTCATGTAGCATAATCTAAAATATCTATTAAATGAATCAACATGGCATTGAAATACATGAGTGCAAACATGACACAACAAATATAGGAAAACAATATACTTTTTGTATTGACAAATATAGGAGAGATATTACGATCATAAATAGAAGTTGACTTTGTAGATGTATCCCCAAGTTTACTTGTCCTTCCTTGTCATAAATCACACCTCAACATTACCCCTAATGCACGAATATGACGACTCCTTTTAGGCTTAAAGCAGTAGCATGAGGGCACCATCAATCTCCAAAAACTAACCCAAACCTTATGGGAGGCAGTAAATTTATATGATAAGCATGGCAGTTTAGGATTTACCAATCTAGGCTTGAGATCCACATATGATGGGAAGATGAGCTCAAGAGATAGGATATAAGGTCTCCAAGATAGGATTTGATAGGAATTCGATATCTCTATCAATGGTAAATAGTTAAAAAGCTTCTGGAAGAGGAAGCTTCAATTTTTTTTTTTTTTAGAATCAATGCAACTGTATAAGGGAGAACATGTGTTGACCGACGTTGGTGCTCAGGTATGCAACATACGCTGAGTGCAAGTGGCCAAGCATGCAAGGAGCGTTGATGCTAAAAATAATGTTTTTTAGTTAATTGTCCCAAAATCTCAGACATTTTGGAGAACTAATGTTTAGGGCTTTGTGGAGGGATTATGAAAAAGTGTTCAAGGATGTTCATTGATCCAATTTGTAGGCCTATTTGACATATGTGACAACATGGCCTGTAACAGATTCCCCCTAAAGTACAAAATCAGAAACAATGGATGAGGACTGAAGTGCTTTACCTTGTGACAAGTCCGGATCAAGAACAATTAGCCGAGATCATCATCTATTACAACACATTTTCATCTTGATATCACTGTTGAGGGAGGCATATCCATGCTCAGCATATAAGCCATATTACATGTACAATGATAAAAAAAAAAAATCATGCATTGATGACAAAATGTGGACTCATGCTTGGATAATCTTCTACATGATCAAATCCATCAGACTTTGTGATCTTGTATGTGTCCTAAAAACGCAACCCATATGGATGAAACTAGATCTGCGGTCTTCTATCTTGTTCACCTAATCATTCGATAGTACAAGAATAACCATGTGATTAAATGAGTTGAATTCGAACATGGTAGACACCATCTGATTACAGACCAATGATGTAAGTTGTTAAGAAATGCGAGAGAAACCACTGATGACGATAATGGTTGTCAAGGTACTATAGTACAATATATGTGGTGTGAATGGATGAACTGAAGTCAAACACCATAGAGAATCTTCTGGTCGAAGGCCAATGATGAAGACCTGTCGCTGAAAGCGAGGAAACATGCCATTGATGTATGCAAGCTCCAAGGTACCAAAGGGAGTTTCCAAGTCAACTTCCTGGATAATGAGATGATGTTGATAGGAAGCGACCCATCACAGGAGGGTCTTGATGCAACCCCCTTAAACGACACAAAATATGTATCAAAATTTGAGATAGAATGATGTTGATGTAGAGTTGGTTCACGAACGACAGACATGAAATGAAGGCTTATGAGTGTTGTAGAAAATGTTAACTAAGGTACTTATCTTGAACATATCGATGACACTTAATGGAGTTGGCAACATTGACCCAAAATCAAATGTGGAGGCTTTTTGACATGGTATGATGAACCAGAGAGGTAAGTAGATTTCCCAATCCAACAACCATAAAGATGAAGTGGAAGAGTGCCATGTTCAAGAGTGACTCATGACCATAATAGGTTAAGTACCCTATTTTCCCAATTTCCACAACCATTTCTGGTCAATACCTCTTTATTTTTGATTGGCTTGAGGAGGATAACATATTCTTGATCTATAAGTTCATCCTTCGAATGAATCCCTATGGGTATTTTTAACGAACCCTAAGAAAGATTGGTTCGTTATCGCCATGTTTGACGAGTCCAACATTGTTTGATGCTTTTATGGTTCTAGTGAAGGCATAAATCGACTTCTTTTTCATGTTTAGAGATCTTTAAAAAGAGGTGAAAAAGGAAACTCCAAAGGTTCCTTTTAGTAAAATTGTCCCTTGAGTCCGAAAAGGCAGAAAACGATACTCAAGAGAACCTCGTAGCCATGCTTGACTAAGGTATTCAGTTTTTGTAAATAGTCTATCCCAGTCCTTAAAAGGGTTAAACTTATATTGGGTAGACGTCTTTTCATTTACTTTAACAAGTTCAAAAAGAAAGATGCTAGGAAATCTTTTCATGTTTAGGGAGTTTGAAAAGAGCTGAAAGAGGACTCTAGGGGGTTCCTTTTTCGTGAGTTTACAAAGCCCGAAAATGCAATAAAAGTATGCTCCTCCATCAAAATGACTTGTTTTTAATGTAAAATTATCATAAGATCCTTCAAACCTTCTCAGAATACCATCAAAAGAAAAAATATACACAATTATGGTAAAATTAGGTAAAATTTAGGTCAAAATAATAAAATAATAATAAAATTGACCATAAATAGGCAAAAACTAAATTCATTTTTACCATTTTCATTTTACCTCTTTGTGAGTGAGCTTTGATTGCTTTTTCCCCCCAAACTTCAGCAGTTGATTGCAGCCAACCCAGTGGACCATTTCCAGTGTTGTCAGTTCTAGGTAGGATATCTTACCTTTCTCTTTCTTTTCACAATTTCCATTTTTGGTTTCATGCAATTTTTTTTTTACTTTTAAGTGCATTTAGGATTTAGATTTTATGCCCTAGGCACCCTCTCTGTGTCGAAAGATACGCTGAGCTTGATCAGTTAACATTAGGAGAAGCGCTTCAATGCAACTCCCAAGGAAGAGAGGGTGTGATGAAACACTCTGTACTCTTGAGGCAGGGTGCACTAGGTGCATTTCAAAAAAGAGGTTTGTGATTTTCACTTAAATTTCTCTCAATTTTTTGCATGGGATTTGTTCTAAATGTTCTTCTCATGGTATTGCAGACATCTATTAAAGAAAAAATGGCTTTGATTTGGTGAAAAAGAGAACATGAGTCTCATGAATTAGATGATTCCAATGATCCAACAACAATTCAAGCCTTAAGAAATTGTGGACTTCTCAAGTTCTTTTGAATTCTTGGCATGAGAGCCCAACTCAAATTATTGGAATATCTAGTCAAGGCATGGGATATTTAGGCACAATGTTTCGTATGGTGCACATGCCCTCAGTATATTGGTGGAGGAAATTTATATTTTGACAGGTTTGTCGAGGAGGGGATCTCCCATCTCGTTATTTGGCACGAGAAGGGGCGGTGAAACTGTCAAGGACTACATTGTTGCACACTGTAGGCATCGTTCCCAACCAACAAAAGATGGGAAGATAGAGATTAAGGATGTGGTTCGAATTCCTCTAAGGAAAATCCCTTTTTATTATGGATAGATTGGTTAGCAGTGCTACTCCACATTTGGCTAAGGTCCCAAATTAAATATGCATTAGAATGCATAGAACCAATCATGCTTAATTGGATTTAAGGGGCATTAGCGAACTTGAAGGAACAACTCAATAAAACAAAGGATGGACAATTGAATAATTTTGGATACAGTTCCATCTTGATATCATTTTACCTAGAGAGGATTCCATGACTTCGTCCTCACCATATTGCACTTGAGCTTCTGGATCCCAGGGCTCCCTGGATAAGGCGATGGGTAGATCTCATGTCTCGACATGCAAGCCCTTCTTCCATGAGTTTCACTCTTTTTTTCTTCCGATGGATACAAATGTAGTTCATCATGATCGATGACTACCCATATGCCACAGTGGACTTTCGAAGAGACTTAGAGCTTGTGCTACTTGAAGGTGAGCAATGGGTTGACATACGTAAAACAAACTTGAATATTTTTTAATTTTTGGGTTTTACAATTTTGTTGTTGTTTGTCATGTATTGAAGACTAACTATTGATTTAAAATGCAGATGTTGGACTTGTTTGACTAGTGGGTTCATCCTATCTTCAACGACGTGAAGAGTCGTTACTTGCACAAATTGGTGCACAGGTAGCTGCAGGAGAAGAGGAGGAGATGCATGATATGAACATAGCTGAGACTCTTGCAGAGTTTGAGCACCACGTTGAGGGATTGACCCATGGCATACCAGAGACTAGGGTCAATCATATCCCTATGATACTACAACGTTACACTATTGGAGTGCCAAATCGCATTAGTCAACTATTGTGGAAAGTTGCCTATGCAATTGTCTGTTACCATGATCACCATTAGGACTAGTCTACTAGGAGCCCTTAGAGCTATATTTTTTCTGCATGTATTTTGGTAATATATGTCGTGTGCCCATATGTGTCTCGAACATAGTTTTGTAAAACAAAACTTTTATATATATACAATTATGTATCGATGTTTTCTATTTACTATATTCTTGTTCGATGTGTGATGCGAATTGAGATGTTTACATATGCTGCAAATGTTTGTCTAAAACATAATTCACCAATGCATGAGTTAATGTATTTAAACTTCTAGGAATGTGTTGATATTGAATGTAATCAAAATGTCTTTCTAGAAGGCGAACCCTTAGAAACATGCGAAGCATAGTTGGACTTCGTACTTAGTATATGTTATTTAGATGTAGTACTACGAGTTGTCAATCAACTCTAAATATCAAATGGCGAATGGCACGTGAAATAACGTTATGCAAAAGTTCAATCATTCTGCTATACTCAAATATGTTATTAGTAGAGTGACTGATACAAATACCTTGTAAGCTCACTAACTCGCCATTCAAAGCATAAATAACCCACATTGTGAAGGAAATATTTAGAGTACTATGGCTAGCGCCATCAACATAACCAACATATAGCTGAAGGGATGCCAACATATGCAAATCAAATGTAATCCAAGATTAACAAATATAGTAGGAAACTTCAAAGGAAACACACTACAAACACACTAACACACCATATAATATGTACACAGTGACTATGCAAAGATGATCTAAGCATAGTATTTTTTGAGGTACAACCCAATTTCTGGGCAGTGCTAAGGGGATTCCATCAAAATCAATGAGTTCGTAAGCACCTTTTGCAAGGACAAATTTAACTATGTACGAGCCTAACCATCTTGGTTCGAACTTTCCAACCCCTAACTTATCGGCTTCTTGATCGTATAGAAGGACTAGATAACCTTGCGAGAAGGCACGAGGTTTAACATTCTTGTCATATTGTGCTTTGATGTGTTTCTTGTGGGCTTCATTAGCCATTTCAACATCTCACTAGGTTTCATCTAAACGTGCTATATGGAAGATATGCTCTTCTTTTGCGAAAATTGCAGGGAGAAGTTCGACAACAAGCTTCAAAAATGTAATCTTGCATTTGATGGGAAGGATTGCATCTATATCATACACCAATTGAAAAAGGGCGTAAATCCAGTGGCAGTCCAGACATAGGTTCGATATGCCCACAAAACTGCATAAAGGACGAGGTGCCAATCCAATTTGTGAATTCTTATAATGTGTTGTAGCATTGTTTTTAAAACTTTATTAACAACTTCTACTTAGCCATTTTCTTGTGGGTAATAGGGAGTTTAGCTATCATGTTTAAGGCCCAACTTGGCAGCAAGCTCATACATTATGTGATTTTAGAAATGTTTCCGGCATGATTAAAAATAAATAGATTAGTTGTTTTTCCAGTGTTATTATATGTATACATCGCTTCAACCCATTTGGTAAAATAATCTTCCGCCACAATGATGTAGCCATGCCCTCCAAACGAGTGAGGGTTACATGTCATAAAGTCAATGCTCCATTTCACAAAAGGTCCAACGACAATAACACAGTGTAGAGTAGTAGGCAGAGCATGAGTTTTACGATCATAGCTCTGGCAATCATCACACTTTTGGACTGCAATGATGCAATCTGGAAACATAGTAGGCCAGAAGTAACCATCATGCAAAAT
The DNA here is from genome assembly GCA_000404065.3 of Pinus taeda. Taxonomy (NCBI): domain Eukaryota; kingdom Viridiplantae; phylum Streptophyta; class Pinopsida; order Pinales; family Pinaceae; genus Pinus; species Pinus taeda. The sequence goes on along the minus strand of APFE031023073.1, from coordinate 4,528 downwards.
CTTTTGGGCTGGACCTTTAATTTGTTTCATATAATATTTTATTTGGATCCCTTAATTTGGTTTTCTAATTAATAAATTAATTTATTGATTTCCTCTAACAACTATTTGGTAACCTTATCTATTTAAATGACGATTACTCAACACTCCTCAAACATCTTTTCACTTTCTAGTACAACCTAATGATAGGTAGAGTGTCCACCTGAAACATTGAATAGATTTATACATTGAATGAATTTATTCCTCTTTACATAGTTTTCTTCCTCAAAATATTATCAACTAAACCAGTTTTAATTTATTATTATTATTAAAACTAACTTTTACATACAAGTGGATATAGGAGTTAAAAACTAAATCTATTCACAAGTAAGGTGAACCTAACGAATAACAAATATCTATACACATTAAAAGGCAAGCATAATGAATTATAGTGTTGTAATTTTTAAGCATATTGAGTTTTTTAATGCTTTTATGATGAATATGATCCGATTATAACAAGTGTTACATAGTAGATATTACTTGCAACTTAGTTTAAATATAGATAATTGAAGTTTGAACCGTTGACAGACTATGAGCGGATCAATTATGCTTTTCTGTGAGAAACTTGTTTTGCACAACCATTTGTCTCATACAAAGTTCACGGACATTGTACACAATTGATATAGAGTTGAATGCAATTTTGTTTGTGGTAGTGAAGAGAAGGGAATATGGAACAATTTTTTTTTTTTTTTGTTATCTCTCAATTGCGTCCCATTTTAAACAAGCTTGTTTTCTTTTAGTAAAATGGAGTTGGGAAGATCTATAATTCATGATTTAATATTAAATTATTCTTTTAAATTAAATTGTAAAGACATGTTAATTACTATTTATAAATATAGCAAATACACAATTGTTTTACTATTAATTTAACAAATAAATTTTTTAAATAACTAGCACAATTTATATCATTAACATCATATGAACTATAGATAGATATCAAAAACATTTGTTATAAAAATACTTAGTTCCTAAAATTTCATCATTAAAATTTAAATATTGAAATAAATAAAATATATCATTAGCCCTTTTCAAATATTTTCCAAATATTTTAGGTTTTTCTATGATTTGTAATTTGGTATTAAATTGGTTGAATTTTATACATTTACTTTGAATAGAATGAGGAATAAAGTTGCAGTAGATTAAACCATTTTAACAAAATTCACACATTGACTTGTTGCATGGTAACTGAGACCAATCTTCTGTATTTGGTTCGAGGAAAGAAGGTAAAATAACTTTAACAAATCAATTGAAAGAGATGAGAAATTGAAGACTAACCTCCCAATAAATGTCGAGCAATCTCTTGTTTTGCAGGGACTTGAAGCTGAATCTAGAACTTCAAAGTGGGATCCTGGTAATACATGCATTGTTGTGCACTAGTAGAATTAGTCTGGATCCCATATCCCAGCCTCTCCACCGTATAATTTGAGTCCCCTAAAATGAAACAAAGAGCTTGAGTGCATTGCATTGACTAAAATGAAATGAAGAGCTCTAGTGCATTGCATTGGATTTCCCACTAGCGAAGTGTCCTCCTCGATTGGGGTTTCAAATCCTTTGATTTGCTAGAACAGATACACACTGGTTGGAATTTCAAATCCTTTGATTTGCTAGAACAGATACACACCTCATACAAACATTAATCACAGACACACGACAGGAGATTTTTTTCTTGAATTCTCGAATTCAATTTATTGTAATAAGATCAATTTTTTGAATTCTTGATAAGTAAAACAAATTCAACAAATTTAGGAAAGAAATGCTCACTAGATCCTAAAAATTAATAACTATATATCAATAAAGATTTCTTAATAAAATTAAGAAAATAAAGATTTCTTAATAAAATTAAGAAAGAAATGCACACCAGAGTCTAAAAACTAATTATTTTTTAATAATTTAATTATATTCATTGAAATGGAAGTTTTATTGTGTAGTTGTTGCTTAAACTATAAAAAGGTGAAGGGAAAAAATAAAGTCAAACTAAAAATTAATAAGAAAAAATTATGATTAATGGATTTAGAATTGAAAATAGAGAAAAAAAAAAGTATAGAAAAAGATTAAAAAAAGTATAAGTCAAATTAAAAAGTAATGAGGGTTCGGATAGGGTTTCATGGTTCTGGCGAGTACGAATTTCTGGAACTGGTCCCCTATTCCGTTCGCGTGATCGATGACCCCGTTTACATCACCTGCAGGACTCTTCCTCGATTTCTCTTTAACCGCCTGTTTTAATTTATCCGCACTATCCATTGGATCCGTTTTTACCGCTGCTTTTTACTGTAGTCTGTTCTGTCGCTTTTCGGGGTTTCCTACGATCTGAGGTGTCTTCAGATCTGGGTTTGCTTCTGCTATGGAAGACTTTGAAGCCGTCGATTATACCGCCGACCCTCTGGAAGGTGTATCCATCTGGCGGACCCCCATTTCCTCATCTGGCGGCCTCCATATATCGGGCTCTTCCGCATCCGCTCCATTCCATTTTCCTGATCAGAATCCGGGCATTCCCGTCATTCTCCCTGATGACCCCCCTACCTGGCCGGTATTTTCCTCGCCCCCGCATTCCCCGTCATCGTTAGGGTTTGTCTCGGGCTGCCTTAGCACAAACCCTAATCTCTATCCCCTGTCCTTCGTTTCACTCCCCCCACCGGTTCACTTCCCCCCCCCAGGCTTCGACTGCTGTTCTCGCTCACTCGACCGGGTTCTCCTCTGGCAATTTCACCTCTGTGCCTCCGCTCTCGGGCCACCCATCCATTTCTGTCACTCCGCCCACCGGTCTCCATCAGGACCCCCCACTTACCAGTCGGCTGCCTTCTCCTCCTTCCCCTCGATACCCTAAAAAGCGGAACAAGTGCTTCAAAACTAGGGATAGCGACGTCTTCCTACGTCTGGAAGGGGATATTTGAATGGGCGATGCGATGGAATTCGCAGACCGGGTCCTGGTTGGACGCATCCGTGGCCGGAACCATACGGCAGCAAGATTGAAGACATGGGCCACAGCTGTCTGGGGACATCACTTGGCGGAGATCCCTTTCGTTCAGACCTTCGTTCGGGGCTGGTTCGCCATGCGTTTTGCCCGCGCGGATCACACAAATTGGGTCCTTTCTTCATTCTGGCATTTCGATCATGCACCCGTACTTTTCAAGAGATGGACCCCCCTATTTGATCCGGAGACTGAACAGATTGGTATTGGACCTGTATGGATTCGACTCCCAGGTCTTCCACTTCAATTCTGGTCTGAAGACGTATTCCAGCGAATTGGCAACGCTATTGGTACATATATGGAACATGACAGATCATATACCCAGACGGGCATGATGGCATATGCACGCATCCTGGTCAATCTGGACACTCGAGGGGGACTTCTGGAATCTATCACCATTCAGTGGAGGGACACAGCGCGGAAGCAACCCATCGACTATGAGGGCATTCCATATCGTTGTCGCCGATGCCATAAGGTGGGTCACATATACCGGGACTGCCCCCTTATTCGACGATCTGGGTCCCCGGAACAGGAGGTTCGGAACCCGCGGCAGCCGGAGACTCATGGACCGCAGCACAATGAATCTCACAGCCACCATCAGTCTGATGGTGCCAATTTGGATGTACCAGCAGCTACTACAGCACCGTCCTCCTCTGTACCTGCTTCATCTCCAGCACATCTGCAGCCGGAACACTCTGGACCTATTACTGGGAACAGAACACCATTGCGGATCACCTTTCCAAAGAGGCTGCGCTCAGGCAAGGAAATCAGTGGATGATCCAGGAGGAACTCGATGGACAGTTTTTCCAATATTATCATCGGCCTTTTGACGACCTCATGGAAGATGGGCACTAATATATGAACAACTACTATTTTATTGGCATATATCATGTATTTATTGTAAATATTTTCAGTTATTACATTACTTCTAGTACAAGACTCTCTGTGTAGAGTTCGGCCAGCACAGTATGAACCTTCTGCTCCCTGCGTGGAGTCAATTATGTTAACAATTTTGAAGTAACTTGCTCCCTGCGTGGAGTACATACTGATACAGTTTTTGAATCTGTCCAGTCCTATGGACCATGATCTTTCTTAGGACACTAGTCTCAATATGAATGCTGCGGCATATACAAAATGTAATTTCTCACTATAATAGAAATTACGACTTTTTTCCAGGGGAAAAAAAAAAAGTAATAAAACTTAAAATTAAAAAAGTAAATTGAAAAAATGTTTTTAAACTATTTTTTCCTCTTTAAAATTTGTCATCTTAAATTGAAAACATATGCTTCATGAAAAATAAATAAAAATAAAAAAGTTAAATAAAAAGGAAATAAAACAAAAAACAAAAAAATAGTAACTAATAGAAAAATGGAAGTTACTAAATAACACCCATAATAAGACCTCAACCAATCACCTTACAAATAAATAAATTTAAATAATAATAAAAATTGAATTTCTAATGTTAAACTATAGATGACAAAAAAAATTGGTCAACGACAAATTAATACGCAGTCAAAGACAAAA
>APFE031023069.1:107424-138833 GCA_000404065.3 Pinus taeda | reverse complement strand
CCTCAGAGTAAAAATTCCCAACCCCTTATGCGTTACTAAGGGGAGCATATATACAAAATTTACATAAGAAAATATCTGAATGGAGAGTAAATGTTCCATAAATGCTCAACCAACTGCTGGAGTGCAGCCGCTGAGAGAGTAAATGCTGTAATCACTTTTAGTCCCTTAGCTGTCAGAAAATGGTCAGAGACTGCTGACTTGGTGGCTCTTGGGGTTGGCTAAGGGTACACCGCCAAAATTTGTGCATTCCTTTATCTTTTGGCTAGCCGTCATAGTCTACATGTTGAATCAGCATTCAACTGCTTTAAATGCTGACTTTCTCCTTCTGTTTGTCTTGTATTGACCTGGAGCTGGCAGTGACCGAACAATTGGAGCTACCGTGGCAGAATTTGAAGCATTGCTTGCCACTAGTCTTCCTTAGGCATCTGATGCCTCCTAATCTTTATTAAGGTCTCATCGACCTCTGTATATCTATAAAAATTAGGAGGAGTCTCAAAAAGGTGGTTCACTTCATTTTCAATAAAGAATAGGCCTCCCAACTTATCATATAAACTCTGTCCTGAGGGAGGCCCTGTCTGTTCAGATGTACTGCTAGATGCAGTAATCTGATTCTCAATATATGTTGCCATTCTGTTGGCAAACTGATCCTGGGAGACTAATTTACCTGCACCAGTTAGGAGGCTGGGCAGGCCTTTTGCTTGTAGTTTTGCCAACTTGACCCTGAATTGCTCCACATCTGCTGTGATCTCATAGCACTTCCTCTCCACAGATTGTACATAATTCCTGAGAGTGAGCACTTTTTTGGCAAGGAGAATGGCTTCTGTTCTGTTGGGGATACCCATGGCTGCCAGTTCCTCCTGCTCCTGCCTGTTTAGGAAGTCTACTATTCTGTTGGCCTGTTCTAGTCTGTTTCCCAACAGTGCTTTGACCTTATTGATTTCTATATGTGCTTTGCCCAACAATTCCATCTGTTGTTGTATCGTTTTTATTGATTTCCATTGTCGAGTGATGGATTTGCTTATTTTGGCCCATAAGATCCTTTTTATTTCGGTCATGGCTGTTTCCAGATTCAATTCTTTTTCTAAAGCCTTTATCTTGTCCTTGAGGGCCTTTATTTCTCTGCCCTGCTCTGCCACAGTTACCTTAGACTTGTCATATTTGGACTCCAGCTCTGCCAATTTCTCCTTGGCTTTCTTTATTTCATTGGCCTCGAGTTCCATCTCTTTGACAGCCTTGGTCAATTCCTCTACACTTGGATTGGCTTCTTGGGCTGCTGATGTGCCTGCTGCTTCTGTTGTGGGGGCCACTGCTGCCCCTGATGTTACTGCTGTTGTGGAAGTAGTTGGAGGAGCTTGGGAAGTAGATTCTCCCTGTTTGTCTTGTACTGCTCCTTCCAGCTCTTTCTCCAATTCACGGATCCTCTGATCCTGCTGCAATAAGAGGTCTAGCTGGTCCTCAACCTGTTTTTTCTTTTGAAGCTCAGCTGTTTGAGGGTGCTCAGTGGGCGGTAGCTTCAATCTCTTCCTCAATGCATTGAGATCATCATCCTTCTTCTTTATGAGGGCCTTTACAGCTGTCGGATCACTAGGATCATGCCCTAGATCAATACTGATCTCCTCAAGAGACTTTATTCTATTGTCCTTGGCCTTAGAGGACATCCTCTCAATATCTAGCTAAGTGTTGGTGTTTTTTAACGAATCTTTTAGCTCATGGGCCAATCTGGCCTTTTCTATCAAGGTGGCATAGACCATCTCCCCAGTCTGCTTGTGGAGTTCAATCTGGTCCATGGGATGTATGTCTTTAGCTAGGACCTCCACCCTTGTCCTTATGAAATCTGCAGCTGTCTTAGGCTGTGGTCCTTTGGGCTTAAAATGACTGAATATCATTTTTTCCTCTTGGATGTCATAAACAGACATCAGTCTCTCTTGCAGGGCTGGTGTAGCATCTATAAACTGTTTGTATACCTCAGCCCTCAATAGCTCATTCTCAGCCTTTATTTGCTTAAAAGAAGCCTTGGTGCTCTTGGGCTTCTTGCTTTGTTGTGATGGAGAGGACACCTCCAAGCCAATCTGTAAAGTTTGCTCCTGCTGAAAGGAGCTTGTCCCTATGTGCTGGCTGCCCTCCCTGTCCTTCGTTGTACTGTTCAAGACATCTTCAGTGATGTCTTCCACCTCTGGGGAGTCTGTCCTTTGCCTTTTGGGTTCTGGCTGGTGGGAGGATCCACTGAGAGGGGTGGACTCTTCTCTTTCTCTTTCTATTCCCCTTTCTTCATGTGCTGGGGTCTGCAAAACTGGGGCAGTCAATGGCTCAGTTTGAGGTGGTGGTGTTTGCATTATGGGCGTTTCTGGCAGCCCAGTCTATGGCAGAATAGTTTTTCCTTGTTGCTGTCCTGCTTGTTGCTCTTTCAGCTGCTCTGTTTGCTGCTCTTTCCACTGCTCTGTATGCTGCTCTTTATGCTGCTCTGTATGCTGCTCTGTTTGAGGGGCTGACTGTTCCTTTCCTGTTTCATCCTCTGCACCCATTATGCCTTTGCCTTTGTCTATTGCTGCTGTTGTTGTAGAAGGTGCCTGTGGTGCAGTCCTTGTAACCGAGGTCCCTTCTCCTACTGAGTAAGGCGGTCTGAAAGGTACCTGGAAAAACTGGTTTGGAAGCTTGCGGGCTGGGCTGTGGAGGCTTAATGCCGTCGAATTCTGGACTTGTAGTGGTTGAAATGTTGAATTTGATGGCTGGAAGACAAATTTCACGGCAGCTGGTCGACAACGGCTCCTTCTTTCGCGCGTGAAAATGACTGAAAATGGCTCATTTGGTCGTTTATAACATTAAATTTGGAAAAAGTGTACATTTGGCGCTTTTCCGCCGATGACGTCAGCATGATGTCATGGTGGGGCCCGTGTACGGAAGTGACGTGGCGCTGAGGTGTGAGCCAGGGTGGCAGGACACGGTGGCGGGTAGTTGCGGTGGCAGGGCTGCGTGGAGGGCCATGGGACGAGGGGGCGGGCATAGGTGAGGCGACGTCAGGATGACGTGCGCATGACGTAGGAGGGAGGGCGGTCACGAGGATGGCGGTAATCGGGTTCCCCGCACCACCTTTGGGCAAAGGCGGTACCGGGGAGGGGGGCTCCGAACAACCTCACCGCCTGCCACGCATCCCTGTACGGGGCAGAAAACCACTTTCCCCGGACACTAAAGGTCGGCAGGTCGGGGATCGAAATTGACCGCCCACCATAAGATCTGGGCGGCGGAGATCGGACGGTTGGCGGGTCCTCCGACGGGTCGTGCAGGTTGGGTAGGGACCCGCCGGCCGATTAAAATATTCGTTAAAATACTTCGGGCGGGCAACCTTAGCATAGTGGGTTTTTATGGGTTTTTCGGGATTTATTGGGTTTTTTTCAAAATTTCAAAAAGTGTTATGGGTAGGAAGGGGTTTTTATAGGGTCTTTCTTTGCAGATGAGGGTTTAATGAGTGAAATGATTTGGAATAGGGAGAGAGATGAAATGGAGGTTCATCAAAATGACCAGGTGTCATTTTGATTCCTTTTAATCAGACCATATGGCTATAATGCCAAGGGGAGGGATATTTATACAAACTTTGGGGTTTATACATCATGATGTTAATACTAGTAGGGGAAGGGTAAGATAGGGGAGTTACATAGTAGAATTAGAGGTTAATATGGATGAAGGGAGTAAGTGAGGGGGAACGTCACTGAGTTTGTTTGAAACATACTTAGTTTAGGGAGTAGATCAAAATGAAAAGATTTTTTCATAGGAAATGTAGCCTTTACAGGATGAAGAACCTCCATGAATTCATAAATCTTTCCCTGCATTTTAACTCATGAGGGGATGTTAGTAACAAATGGGAAAAAGGGAAATAAGGGAGGTTAGACATGCTTCTTTGTTTTGTTTCTCTCATTTTGACCATGAAAGTCAAATTTTGAACTGAATATCACTTTTGCAACCCCATCTACCTACCCAGCTACTTTGCCTAGCATTTTTTCTTCCTGGAGGGTGCACTTGGACTTGCAGACCCTTTCTGTGCCTTTTCTTTTTCCTCGCTTTTTTTCCTTTGATTTTCTATCAAATTCTACCCTTATTTCTTCCAAGGTCCCAGATTAAATTGTTGGGAACCTTTCTTCTCTACCTGAACTACTTTGTCTGCCAAGATTAGATAGTTTGGACAGACTTCTTTCTCTATTCTACAACAGGAAATTTAGACACGACATGATCCAGATTAGGTTGTTGGACCATCAATCAAAATTGAGTCCTTATGAAGATATAGACACACCTTGTCTCCTTATGGAAATATAGGATCTTTGCATCATCAAAGCAGAGCATATTTGGACCTTTTATAACCAATCATGAAATATGAAACCTATTGGTATAAGTAACAAACAGGAGCCAAAAGGACCTCATTTCAATAGAGGTTGTGAAGCGGCTCAACCTAAAGACTACAACACATCCACAATCGTATACCATTGGATGACTTCACCAAGGAAGATATCTCTACATCAACCAACAATGTCAACTTCCCTACAACATCAATCACTTCACAGATGACATATTGTGCAATGTTGCTCCTATTGAAGTTTGAGATGTATTTTTAGGACAATCATACTTGTGGAAGTGACATATTGTAGATGAGTTTAGACTTCCCCATGTCACCATGTGATTATTACTTTGGCCAATAAGTTGTATAGGATACTGAACACAGCCTCGCCTACCACCATCTCTTTGATCACTGCAAAGAAATGTAGTAAGATCATTTCACAGACCAGGAAATTTATTTTCCTTATGATTCATCTTTATGGTAAGAAGAAAGTTGTGGCCACGACTTCCACATAGGGCTTCTCTGCACAACAACAAAATATGGACAAGGTCATGGAGGATTACAAGGATATTTTCGCCACACCTACAAGGTTACCTCTACACTGTCAAGTCAAGCACTCCATCGATCCAACCCCAAGTGCACCACTATCAAATTGACCAATCTATCGATGCTCTATTATGTAGAATGATGAGATCATGAGGTAGATTAAGGAATTATTACGTAAAGGGAACATTAGGCCAAGATCATCACACTGTAGGAGCCCAATTGTATTGGTACAAAAGAGGATGGGACCTGGAGACTCTTCATTGACTATCGAGCGCTAAACAAGATCACTATCCAGAATAGGTACCTAATTCCGTAGATTGATGACCTTCTAGACCAGCTCAAGGGGGCCAAATATTTCAACAAGATTGACCTAAAGTCTGGTTATCACAAGGTGCCTATCGAACCCTCTGACGTGTGGAAGACTACCTTCAAATCCAAGGAGGGCCTTTTTGAATGGTTGGTCATGTCGTTTGGATTGACGAATGCCCCTACAACCTTCATGAGACTGATGGATGACATATTGCAAACCTTCAACAATGCATTCATGGTGGTGTATTTAGATGATATCTTGATCTTCAACCAAATATGGGAAGAGCACCTCCACCATATTTGATAGGTCCTTCAAACCCTGTGACAACACAAGTTGTGTGCTAACTTGGAGAAATGCATTTTTGGCCTGACCTAGGTTCAATATTTAGGGTATATCATTGATGAAAAGGGTGTACATGTGGACCCAGCCAACATATAATTCATTCGAGATTGGCCAGCCCTGACCACTCTAACAAAGCTCTGCTACTTTTTGGGTCTTGCCAATTTCTACCATAGGTTTGATGTTGGGGTTCTCGCATATCACTTGGCCTTTAAGCCAAGTCACCAAGGGCAGAGAAAAAGAAATATTTTTTTCTCATGAAACCAAATAGAAGGCATTTTTTGAGATGAAGAATCACCTATACTCTACACCAATGCCCACATTACCGAACCTGCAACAACCACTTGAGATTAAGACAGGCACCACCGACTATTCGATTAGTGTAGTTCATACTCAGCATGGGCTTCCAGTGGCTTACCAGAGTGAGACACTTTCAAAAAAATTATGAAAGTATCTCACTTATGAAAAATAAATGTATTCCATTATGCAGGCCTATCATCAATGGAAGTATTACACTCTGGGGAAGGAAACGGTCATCTACATAGACTATCGACCCCTGTAGTTCATATAGACACAAGGGAAGTGGTAGAACGATCACCATCATAAATGGTCCACCTACCTGCAACAATTCCATTTGGACATTAAGTATAAGAAGGTAGACACCAATAATGTTATTGATTGCCTCAAACGACCAGCGGTCATGGTGTTGATCACTCTGCTCGACTCTTGTGGACACAAGACTTTGGGGTGGCCATATATTTATAAGAGCGATATAGAATTCAACATCACATACAAGAAACTCCTTGAAGGGAAGAATGTTCCAAATTTTCACCTTCAAGATGCACTTTTATGCCACCTAGGACACATATTTGTTCCTTTAAGAAAGCATGCTAAGATGATTTGGGAGTCACACTATAGTCGGGTCACTGGACATTTCACAGTAGAGAAAATAGTGGCATTATTGCAGAAGTATTTTTATTGGCTAAAAATTCATCAAGATGTTGGGAAGTGCATTAGATCCTACATCGCCTACACCATTTCCAAACCAAACATCAAGAAGCAAGGCCTATTTACTCCTCTACCTACTCCTAGTCGGCTTTGGGAATTTATATGCATGGATTACATGTCGGGCCTTCCTTCTACTAAGCACAATAATGACTGCATTTTTGTAATTGTCGATATATTATCTAAGATGACCATCATGGTGGCTTGTAAGAAGAGCATCATAGTAGAGGCCACTGCTAAGCTCTACTTTGAGTGAGTGTGGGTACACTTTGGGATCCCATAGTCCATTATATTAGATTGGGACAACAGATTCCTAAGTGAATTTTGGTCTAGTCTTTAATCGATGTTGGATACAAAACTTACCAAGTCCACAACTTTCCATCCCCAAACTGATGGCCAAACTGTGGTTGTCAACAAGATGATCGTACACATTTTGTGCATGTACAACTTGAATCATCCACACACATGGGATGAAAGTATCCCTTATGTCCAACATAGCTAAAACAGACCTCTCCACACTCAGCAGGCCATAACCCCTTTCAGGTAGGGTTGGGATTTCAACCATTATGTCCCATTGATGTAGCGATACCATTTGCAGCTACTCAGGCAGGTTCGGCCCATGTCCAATTCGGAGCCGAAAGGGCCAATAACTTCATTGAGCACATTCAACACATCTGCTAGTAGATCCATGATATATTGGATAGAGCCAATGTTAAGTACAAACAACACCATGATCAATATTGAGTGCCACATAATTTCTACGTGGGCAACAAAGTTTGGCTACATTTGTAGAAAGAGTGCCTCGCTGGACCCCACTGCAATTTTCACCTGCTTCAATATGGGTCATACCCATCACCAAGGATTTTGACGACAATTCCTTCGATCTTAGCATCCCACCGTTCCTTTGTATACATCTTGTTTTCAATGTAGACCACCTTTGGCTATACTTTCCACCATTGTTGAACACATCCGACATTGCAGAACAACTCAAACCAATAGAGCTCAACCATGACTGCATGGAATAGGCCAAAAATTATTAGATAATGGATACACAGATCAAGAACACTCGCCAGTAGAGGATACAACTATATCGAGTTGTCAACGCAAGCCAATTCCTTCACCGGGGCAAGTGGTTCACCAGGGACTAGGTTCAATAGGAATTTGTTCACTTCATCGAGTCTCTACATGCATTGGGGACCATTGCTTCCTAAGGGGGGAGGAATGTTCTGGTGGATATTGGTGACCACCTTCCTATTCTACCTAGACCCTCTAGTTAGTTTCGTATGTTTCCTTGTTTTTTTCAGCATTTACTATTTTTAGCAGTTTTTTACGTCCTAAAATTCTGAAGTAGTTTTGACCCCCTAAACGACGTGTTTTTGAGGTCCACTACAAGCCCATAGTAGTATGAAGGGGCCTATAACAAAATCTTTAGTAATTGGAGTGACCTTCCCAACAAGGTATTGTATGTGCCAAACTGAGATAATATGACCAAGTTACAACCTTGGGAATTTGGCTGCCCAACTAATCCCAATGGGGCCCACAAACACTTGGAGTTACATCTCCTAAGGTTAGAGTTTTGGTTGTTTAGGATTTTCTCATGTTTTCAATAATAAATAGACCCTTAAGCCCCATTTTAACATAGTTCAAGGGCATGTAGCTGCCACATATCTTCTCAGAGATAAGCGACCATCGCTCGAGCTATCTTATTTCCATTTTGTTTGTAAGCATAGTTCAATATTTTTCTATTAATGAAATGAAGTGCTTTTTTGTTGCATTCCTGTTTAAGTTCATATGAGTAGTTGAGACTTCCTATGGGATGTCTATACTTCGTTGGATCCTCAAATTATTTTCCTTCAGTGGTTGTGAGGTTTAAGCTCCATTCCATTAGAGTAGTAAAAGGATTGCACTCAACCATGCCAAGCTTGTTCAAAATATCTCCAATTGACTTCTTCTAAGAGAGGAATATAAAATCTGGATTTTGAGTTACTTCAATACCAAGATAGTAGTGAACATAGCCTAAATCTGTCATTTCAAAACCTTTCCTCAATTCCTTCTTTATGGATGCAATGTATCTCTCATTGTTCCCCATCATCAGAATATCATCTACATACACCAAAAGATATACAACTATTTTAAAAAATTTCTTAAAAACCAAAGTTACATCATCAAGATCATAATTCTTGAAGTTGAGTTTCAAAATATGCTCAGTTAACTTCTCGTACTAGGCTCATGGTGTTTTCTTGAGGATATACAAGTATTTTACAAGATTACATACTTTTTGTTCTTGAACCTTCATAAAAAATCCTTCTAGTTGTGACATAAAATCATTCTCTTTCATATCTCCAATCAAGAAAGTAATGTTTACATCCATTTGATGGACTTTCCAATTATTCTGAGCTGCCAACGAAAAGAGTGTCCAGATGGCAGACCATTTTTCTATGGGGGAAAAATTCTCCTCATGGTCAACCCCTTCCTTCTATGAAAAACCTTTTTCCACAAGCCCAAATTTATGCTTGTCAAGTGAGCCATTTGATTTGAAGACCCACTTGTAGCCAATTGGTTTGGTTCCCAATGGAGGATAAACCAATGTCTAGGTGCCATTCTTTATCAAAGAAGCATATTATTTATGCATCACTTCTTTCCATTAATCATGAGAAGCGACTTCTTTGAAGGAAGTCGATTCAAAATATGTAGACAAATTCAATTCACAATCATAAGAAACATACATATCAACCAATGAATGAGGATTGTCTACATTACCTCCATTCTATCTGGTTAAGCTTCGTATTCATGTCTTTCCAACCACATAAGGATGAAAACTTTCAAGTGTATTTGTCAACGATTATGGAGGACATTTCTGAGATGGCCCAAGCTGCTGAGTTAACTGAGTTGGGGCTTTATAAAGATTTACTCTCCCAATTCTGTCAGTCACATCACTAAAAGTGTCATCTACATCAGTGGCTAGATCTTCATGTGGATGAGAGAGTGCTTTAGAAGAATATTCCACAGATTGATCCAACATAGGAATCCCCCCTTCAAGATGTGGAATCTCATTATCAAACTGATGAAAAGAATTTTCATGTTCAAATCTATCCAAGTGATCAAGTTGCTGCTCAACAACATTGTCATTCTTGGAAGCTTCAAGAAACATGACATCTCTAGATATTATAAAATTCTTACTCGCTTCATCACAAAGGAAGTATGATTTGTAGATATTTGAGTACCCCAAGAAGATACATTTGGGACTCCTTTCACCAAGCTTGTTTCTCTGTTCCTTGGGTATGAAGGCATAACAGGTGGAACCAAAAACCCTGAGATGCCTCAACAAAGGAATGTCGCCATACCAAATTTATATGGGAGTCTTGTTTTTGATAGCTTTAGATGTAAACATATTCGTTATATACACTACACACAGAATTGCATCAACCCAAAACATCAATTTAACATTCTTGAAAAACATCATGGAACGTACCATAATTAAGATTGTCCTGTTCATTCTTTCAGCTACTCTGTTCTATTGGGTATTATAAGGCATAGTTGTTTGATGTTTGATCCCATGCTAGCGAATATAGTTTCCAATTTCATTTGAAGTGTTTTCTTTTCAATTATCAGCGTGAATAGAGCCAATATGAGATTGTGCATCATTTTCAATCCATTCATGAAAGCTCTTGAATGTTTCAAAAGCTTCATATTTGTTATTCAATAAATAAACCGAACACATTATAGTGTAGTCATCAATAAATGTCATCATATATTTATTACCTTTTGCAGAAGGAACAAGCACTGAGCCACACAAATGAAAATGAATGAGTTCAATTTGTCTATGTGCTCTGGAATGAGAATCATGAAAATACAATCTAATGTGTTTTACTAGAATAAAAACATCACATTGCTTAGTTTCCTAGGAATAGTAGGCAAACGAGTAACACCATTTTTCTTCAAAAAATGAAGGTTTTCATAGTTCAAGTGTCCAAATCTAGCATGCCATAAAAGAATTGATGGAAATGTACCTTCATCATAGTGAGAACTATATGATAATTTATGTGCAAGAGCATAGGTTGCTTGGAGCTTCAAAAGTCTTTTTTCTTCTATCCATGTCATGAAAAGTGAGTGATATGATGATTTTTTGACCTCAACCTTGCTATCAAATATATGAATGGAGTGTCCTTGTTGGTGGATGTGAACCAAAGAAAACAAGTTTCTCCTCAACTCTGGGAGGTATAGAAAATCATGTAGAAAAAAGTTTGGAAGACTAGGAAATTTTAGCCTAATAGTGCGAAGCCCTAATGGCTTGATTTTGGAATTGTATGAAAAGTATAATCCTCCATCAACATTATTAGCGAATGCTTCAATATATCTTGAAATTCATGTAACAAGGTGGTCCTGAATGAAGCAACTAATCATCCTTCAACGAAGCAAATGAAGCATTCAATAAGTCTTCAGTTACTCCAATGTTGCAACGTGCTACAAGATAATGAGCAAACTCAAGTCCTTTCCTTTCCATTTCTCAGGTGTTTTACATTTTCCTTCATTTCTTTCCTACTCAATTTTGTCCCAAGGAAGCTTACATGTGGAAGCATCATGTCCATCTCTATTGTATTGTATGCAATGAAGATCAAACTTTTCTCCTTGGAACTGTCTGCCCCCCTACCTCTAAAATTACTCCTTCCTCTTCCTCTTCGGAAAACTCTTCCTCTAGAAAAATATTGTGCATGATTCTTATCCTTTTATGCAAGGAATTCATCTTCTTTAAGAGACTGAGGAACTATCTTCTTCCCAAAATCCTTTTCTCTCTCATCAAACTTCTTTTCAAGCGAGTCAAAGGTAATCTCCTTAAGGTTGTCGCTTGCTTGCAATGACTCAAGATAATGTGAATAGGTGGGATAGAGTGCCATGACATAATATATGAGAAGAATATATATTTCAACACTAGTGGCTTTGATGTCATGGATAATGGATATTAATTCTGATGCTAAGGTAAGAGGGTCATCATTTTTCAACTTGAGACTAAATAGCTTAATCATAAATTGAAAAACTTCAAGTTTAGAGTGTGAGTCATATAATTCCTTCAACTTATTTAAAGCTTCAATGGAATTTTAAAATTGTGAAATATGTTGACTCACCTCTTCATTTACTGATGCTGCAATCATGGCATAGGCCTTGGTATTCTTGTTTTCACAAATGGAAAGCTCCTTATCTGAAGTGGGATTTTCTGGTGCATTGTCTCTTTCTCCTTCACAAAGCCCTTTCCACAACTCACTGAAAATGAGGGTGTGTTTTATCTTCTAAGACCACTCAGGGTAGTTCTCCTTTCTAGTGAGAACTACTCCCACTTTGGATATTAGTGAATGTATCATATAGTCTAGTATGGCATCAAAACATTTCAATGGTTGCAAAGAAGTTGATGTATTTGTAATAAAATTCAGTGTCCATGTCTTCAAAACTTCATTAATATACCTCCATCACATATATAATTTATATGGAATATCAACCATTCATGGTTTCAGCCTTAAAAATAAATATATGCTCCTCATATACCACAACCTGTTTTTTTTTTTTTTTTTTAAATCATATATATATATATGACATATATGAATCATATTCAAAATTCAATTCAAACAACACTTCAACCCAAACTTTAAACCATTATATAACCACCAAAAAAGACTTCATATGACCTTCATGGAATTCACCAAACATATAAAAACAATGACCATGCCCATAATTTTCAATGCACAATCCAAGCAACGTTAGAATGAAATAGTCATATTTTATTGCACCATTTAAAGCTGCATATAAAATCCAAATGAACAATTCAAATGCACTGATCGGTCAACATGACCATGCAAAACTATGAGACTTGGTACCACGTTTACGCTGCACCATGGTTACACTAGAGGCACCATTGTTACAATGGAGGCACCACAATTATGTTGGAGATAGCACGATTTATCAATGCACCAAACAAAATATCATTCCAAAATTTCTTGTAATGCATGATTGAACACAATCAAGGCCACTAATCACACCATTTGTAGGCCACAACCATCTATACGTAACATTGTTCATATTCTTATAGGATTGTTCAACGCTTTAATAGAAAAAATATTCTAGGGCTATTTCAATTTATTTACACAATTCTGGATGTAGAGGGACCAATGTATTTCAACACCCTCACAAGATTTTAATTAATACACAATGTGTAGAATAAGGGGGCACCGATTGATAAAGGACAAAGGATTCAATGGAAAGGGAAAAGAGAAAGAGTTTTAATGGAAAAGAATAGAGCCTGCACCATGGTTTTCTCACTCAACCCAATTCAAAATTTCGGTCAACATTATAGAACACATGCAACAAGTAGAGAAATGACAAAAATGAAAAATTTTAGAGATTCCAAAAATGATAGAAAGGATTTACAGGAGCACAGTGAAGCTAAAATGAAGCTCACTCTGATACCATGTCAGGCGAGGAGGTAAATCCACAAATGGAATTCTATTTTGAATTAGGATGGAACATGGATATATACACCGATAGGGAGACTATTGGGTTTCATCTCCCAATGTCTCTTCATTTTCCAATTCTGTTAATTTTTCTATTTACAAAATTTACATGGTGTTGGCCTAGGAAGTCCTGACCCAGGTTCAGAGTTAGTGGTGCCAAAAAAAATCCCTACACTATTGGTCGTTTAAGCATCAATTTGAGGTGCACAGATTGAAGTCTCACACAAAGCAATATGCGGGCATATTGGAACCAAGTTTCCGCACCCATAGATCAGTGTGATGTCGTTCTGCGGCCTAGATATGCCTTCACGCAGATCTCTAAGCCATTATGGTTTATCGATGTAACTTCCTTTAATTTGCCTCTAGACCTCCACGAATGTCTACAAATGGCTTTTGCGAACCCTGAATAGGTGAATTAGCTACTTATGTACATCATTGATTACCCTTGAATCAAAATTTACTCAGATCTTCCTAAGTGTTCGATAAATTTAACAGGAAGTGTTATGATCTTTGTGTAATCACTTAATATTAATTGTGTTCAATTAATTATATAGATCAAGTAAATTTGCACATCAATGCATCATTATTTCATAAAGTCAAAATTCATCATAGCATATATTGCAATCAAACATAACAAATGTAAAGAGCTAAAACATAAGAATTTCTACAATAATCTTCTTTACTGATCTTAAATATAAGTTTATAGACTCAGTACTTCCCTGCACACTCAGCTGCAGGGGTCCATGCACTGAACTGCGGAGAATACTCTAGGCCTCTGTGCACTTAGATGCGGAGCCTTCTCTCCTCTAAGACTTCTATCTCTGCGCTAGATTTCTTGGCTCATACCCATAGACTTCTCCTTACTTCATTGCCTTAGACTCCCTAAGACACACCTATTTATACACTCCCATGGTGTGCGGACCATGGGTAGATCGTGTTAGTGTCAGTATCTGGATACTTCCACTAGGGATCAAAATTTTCTCTTTGCATTGTCATTTTAGGGGTCCCATACTAAACATTTTGCATCATTACATTAGGTCATGTCAAACTGATCCTCTGATGGTTGTCTTCTCTTCAAATCCAAATTTTCCGTCATAGAGTATACTTGTTGATCCTTCCTCAGGTTGTCTTCAGTTATGGTTTCATGGTCAATTTGTAACCATGGTCCATTAGGTCATAAGGAATGTTTTCATTAGGTCTTAGGGTTTCATCACCAAGGTCAAGAGCCTCATTTTTAAGTGTAAATAAAGGTCAGTAAGGGTATGAGGATGATCAATAAATCAAGCATGATGGCTTGTAGTTCACGGTTACTGAATAATTATTTTTTAACCTAATGAAAATTTCACCTCAAAAACATGTTTTTGAGGTGAAAAACAGAGTATTTTGAGTTTATTTGTATTTCATATGTAATTTGAAGTCACTATAAGTAATAATTGATCCCAGCTGCACTAGAGCATCTCTAATTACTGCATGAAAAAGAAACATTGCAAAAATCAAGTCAAATTGAGCATTTATCCACCTGCAAAGACACAAAGAAGAAAAAGGCATTAAAACAGAGTTTTGAAGAAGGATAAGAAACATTAGAAAGTTGGGTTTTCCAGTGAAAAATTAAATTCTACTCCTATTTAAGCCCTCACATTTCATTTTCAAATTCATTATCTTCATTTTCCAAGCAAGGAGTCAAAAGGTTAGAAAAAAGGGCAAGCTTGAGTGAGTTTGGAGAGAAGGAAGCTTGGTGCTACATTTCTGGCAAAGTGGCGCTACGCTTCTAGAGAAGTTAAGCCCGGCGCTGCACTTTTGGTATAGTGGTACTGCGCTTCTGGGTGAGGTAGGTTAGCATTGCGCTTTTGGAGATTGTCGTTGTTCTTTTGGCCTAGCGCTGTGCTTTTGGCTGATTTTCCTAATGCAAATTTACATAGGCACTGGGATTTTGGACTAGCGTTGTGCTTTTGAGCTTTGGCACTACACTTTTGGTAGGAAAGCCTAAAAACCCCCAACCTCAACGAAACTCCAAAATTGCTCTTTCCCTCCATCATACAAGTAAGTGGACCTCCCTAACCTTGGTTTTGATTTGAAAATCTAAATTATAATCATTGTTTCCATGTTTAATAATAAACCCTAAAATTTCTCTAATGATGCCTAGACCCTAAATCCTCATTGTTCATCCTAGCATCTATCCCTACAGCTCTACATTCCCCTATCACTATTCCCCTATCACTTTATCCCTTTTTCCCTTTACCACTATTCCATATCATTCCCATTCTCTTTGTCCCTCTTCTCCAAAAGCAAATTCTCAAGCAAATAAGCCCTCCCTCTCATTTCCTACCCCTCCATTCATTTCACAGTCACAAACGCATCTCACATCCCCTCATTCCTAAAAACACTTTCACTCATTCCCTTCACACACCTCAACCTTGCAAACATGGACCAAGAAGACCAAGACTATGAGGAGGAGAACACAAGCAGTGATACTTTAGTAGATAGAGTGAGGCAACCATGAAAACCACACAAGGGCGGCAGGATTATCAGAGAAGAGCCATCAAACCTTAGGGAATTGTAGGCTTCTGAGTTGGTTGTCACATGTTTTAGATACCTTGGTTGCTATGAATTCTGTGAATAGGTAGAGAGAATTCAATATCACCCAGACCTCATTAGACTCTTTGTAGCCCATCTTTAGGACAACAGGGTGACTCTTGCTAGGGTAGCTTTCACCACCTCACCGTTCATCATTTTAGATGCCACCAGGATTCCTAATGTCGGGGAGAAATGGTTCAAGGGCCAAGACTTTGATGAGTACTATTATGAGCCTTATATCAAACCTCGGTATAGAAAAGAGATGAAGAGACTATTTCCTTTCAGATTTCTTGAAAACAAATATGTCCCCATAATGAAAATCATCATGAAGTATTTCACTTGTGAGGACAGATTCTCTAGGCTTTACACTTATCATATCAGGCTCCTCATGCATTTCACGAGGGTGAGAATGTTAAACCTACCTTACTACTTGTTAAGGAGTATTGAGAAGATGGCTTATGTTGTCCAAAGGAATCCATACCCTTAGCACATGAGTAGTATTTATCATTACTCCCTGATAAAGGTGTCATTGTGCTACATCACCTTAGTCTCCTTAACATCTCTTGGGAGACCTTTATTTCTCATGATATCTTCAGGGCTCCTCAAATCCCTCCGCCAATGTCTTAAGAAGCAAGAGGACCTTCTAGCCAAGTAAAAATAGATGAGGAGGCCAAGGAGACAAGAACTACTGAGGTACCTGTTTATATGACATATTAGAGGGGCATTAGGAGATTATTTTCAGTAAATAGGCAAGTGTTTTCTCCACGGGATGTGGAATGGGCCTTTCCTTCTTCATCAGCTCATAGGCCAATTATAGCTCCATAGGATGTGGAAGGGGCTTTGCCTTCTTCATTGACACAATAGGTTCAGGTGTAATAGCTTCACAAAGGGAAGGAAAAAATGACAGAGTAGAGTTTGGATGATTAGGAGGAAAGTGATTTTGACTTTATTGAGCATGATGAGCCGAAGCTACATTATACTCGTCATGGTGTTGAAATCATTAACTTAGAGGCTCAGGACAAAGAAACCATCAAAGACATCATGATATGGGAAAGGGAAGCTCAAATGCAAGATTTTGCGGACAATTTGGAGAGGGTCAAATATGTCATTACATAGTTGGAGCAAGAAAACAAACAACTGAATGACAAATAAGTCCTCATCGAGCTATAAATGCTCAAGTTGAAACGAAAAAGTGGCAAAGAAGCACAAGTCACTTTGACTCCTATTGAGCAAGATATTGAATATGATAGGGAGACTTGGCCTGAAAGAGTCAACCTACACCTTGATAAGCTACTACGGAAGGCCAATAGAGACAATCAGATGATCAGACACATGGCCTATCATTATAGGACCCGAAACAAGATTTGCAATATGAGGGTCATGAAAATGAAAACTAGGCTAAGGTGGGCGTGAAAGGAAAAAAGGAAGATGATAGACTTAGGATGCTGGCTGAAGCTTCCTTGGCTCATCAGAGCACACGATGATTGTGCTTCTCACCAATTTTGAGCAAATTTGGAGCAAGTTTTGTCATTTGCAAATTTTGGATTTCAATACATAGAAAAACTTCCTGCTTTTTCTAGGGGCACCCGATGAATAAATGGTTTACATTTTTTGATTTAGAGTGATGAGGACATGCAACCTAGAAATTTTCAAAGTTTTTTGGGCTAGAACTGGTCCACCAAAAGGTCAAAAAACACCCTAAAAATGACCTTTCTGCCACTTTTTGGCCACACAAAAGCAGTATTGGGAGAATCAAGATTTGAGGGGTTAAATGAGCCTCAATTTCCGAAATTCTAGGTGTTTTGGAAATTTGATCTGAAGACCTTTCCAATGAGCTATCATGGGCTCAATTTGGAGGTGAGGAAGGCCTCCAAATGGGACCTGAAAGTGGTGTTGTGCTTTTGGTAGTTTTGCTCATGGTTGCTATTTTTCCAGTTTTTTTACTGTAATCATGGATTCTCTCTCATGGTGGATGATTTACTATTGTAAAGGATGACTTGGAATGTAATTATGATAGATAAGTAGTGATAGAGGGTAGATTCATTGCTTTAGAAGTTAGTTTGAGGTCAAATGAATCAGTTTTTCACTTTTAGAGGAAAGTTGTTGAAGATGCCTATATTCCTATTTCTTGTTCAGTATTAGTTAGATTAGCTCCACGTCTTAGGGATTTGACCCCTGAGGATGGGAGGAGGTTATCATGTCTATATTTTCTTCATTCTCATTGTAAAGGGTTGAACTCAGCTAGATGCTCAGACTTTGATTGTACACCTTTTATAAGCAATTTGGCAGGAGTTAATAAGAATTGTAGCTATTTTTATGGGATCAATGTGTTATGAGTATTAGTACAATTTCTCCTTCTGTAATCATATGTTAATGTTTTTTGTATTCTTCTTTAATCATTTCATTGCTTCTAGTTGAATGTTTTCATGTTTTATAGGTGGAATTCATTGCATCAGTGCTCTACATTGGGAAACCATTCACCATTTCATGTTTTTTGCAGTCTAGGAAGGACCCATGGTTTTCACATGCCCTTCTTATCTTCTCACCAGTCTAAAACATCTCATACCATCAATCCCTTGAGTGCTAAAGCCTATGCCTACCTTGCCCCATTGAACACCTTGCAATTTTGACCTAGTTCCCTAGACCTAAACTGTCCAGCTCCTCCTGATCCCGCAAAACCCCTTCAAAATCCAATCAAACTTTTATGCTACTATACCTAGCCTAAAGTCCTTTACCTAACCCAGTCATCTTGGTTGAAATCCTTATAGAGAGAGCCCTCTCCTGACCTAGTAGGGCTAGCTACTTGGCTAAGTGTGGTTTGTGGTTACTACGGCATTGCCTTTCTTCAGCCTTAGGTTCAATCCAGGTGATAATAGATCTCAAAAGCCGACTCAACTTTACATGAATCAGGGTAAAAACCCTTTTTTACTCTTAACTAGCTACACACTCCATGCCCACAATTTGCAGAGACCTTTCATCTTTTTACATCAAAACTTGGGCTTTTGCCCCAAAACTGACCTTAGGGGACCCCATCCCAACGGACCCCAAACACAAAGGTTGTGACTTTCCCTCCAGTCACTTAGCTGGTGGGGTGATTTTCCTATGAAGATCCCCTAGCTCGCCCTGTACAACTACTACTTTAGTCGTGCTCTGCGTGGTAGCCTGCTTAACTTGCTCCACTAATTGTTCTAGCTAGTCCTTTACCGGCTTGCTCGATTTTCTGTTGGGTAATTTGAAAATTTGCCAATGTTTCTTGTACGTTGGCTGAGATTAGGTAGGCTTCATCAAACGAAGGACCTAACCTAGCCTTAAGGACTACTTCCTTTTTCTGTGCAGCTTCCACTTATGCAAGGAGTTTTTTTTCCTCCTGCAACTTGGGGAGGAATTGTGCTGTAGCAATGGTGTGTGCTTGATCTATGTGGATATTGGTGGCCACCCACCTATTCCATTTAGACTCTTAGCATTGTCACTTTTAGTTTTTCAGCTTCCTTAATTGTTACTATCACAATTTACTCTTTTTGGTAGTTTTTTGGGTCCTAAACTTTGAGAGGAATTTTGAGGCCCTAAACGACATTTGTTTTGGAAAAGTTCCTCTACTGATTTCATGATAATCACATCGGAAGTTATAGTCCTTAGAGATATCTTTCCAATGAGGTATCATACGTGTCAAACATAGATAATATGACCAAGTAACGATCCTGAGAAGTTGACTGCCCAACTAACCCGAACAAGGCCCATAAACTCTTGGTGTTACATCTCCTCAGGCTAGGGTTTTGGTTGTTTAGGGTTTTCTCTTACTGTTCAATAATAAAAAGGCCCTTGATCCTCATTGTAACTAAGTTCAGAGGCATGTAGCCACCACATCTCTTTTCATAGATAAGCTACCATCACCCAAGTTATCTTATTTTCATTCTATTTGTAAGCATAGTTTAGTATTTTTCTATTTATGAAATGAAGTGTTTTTCTGCTACATCTTTGTTTTAATGAGTATATCTGTAATTTATTGCATTCTTGTTTAAGTTCGGATTAGTGGTATTAGAGTGGTCTACTCTTTCTCTATTTTTCTTTGCATATCCCCAATGGGGTCAGGTTATAAGGAGTTAGGGCTCGATCTCGTTGAACCATTGCAGGATCAACCTCGCAAAACCTGACAACCTCTCATGGTAGAAGAAAAGAAAGACGAGGGGTAGGAGATCCTTTCAAAATGTTGCTCGAAGAAGCCCTCGAGTCAGAGGGAAATGATGATGGATAAAATTTACCAGATCCTTCGATGGCTACCCACAGGAAATTCATCTTCATCCAACAACCACTCTAGAGGCACCAATCCTTTTAAGGTACAAGTTAACTTCGATATTCCCATATTCAAAGGCCTCATAGATGTAAATGTCGTAGATAAATATTTAAATCTATTGTAAGGATATTTTTCAGTTCATGACTTTTCCATTCGTGAAAAGATTATGTTTGCACTTCTCAAAACCACCTCACACATCAAGGACTCGTGGAAAACCTACTGTGAACAAAAGGATGAGAGTAAACCCTCATTGCTTTTAGCTACACCCACTTGGAATTCTTTTTGAGGTGCCATCAAGGAACAATATTATCCTGTTGGGAGCTATGAAGATAAATACATAAAGTGGAGCACGCTATGACAGGGAAGGGACCAAGATGTGTTGGAGTTCACAAATACTTTCCCTACCCTTCGCACTGGGTATCAAGGATACTGAGTGGCATTTTGTGCTCAAGTACTGTGGTTGTCTTCACAAGTACATCCCGGATGAGATGGAGTTCCTAGAAATTTCCTCACTTGACATGGTGTATGACTATGCTGTAAAGCTTGAGCATAAATTTAAATATAAGAAGTGGGACTTTGGATTTGTGAATCGAAAGCAATGAAAAGGTGCCCGCAAACCACAAAACAAGGGATCAAGCCAAGGTGAGGCCAGCTAGGACAACCCACCGAAGCTGCAAGTAAAGAACAACACCATGAATACGAAGAAGGATATGGGAAATTTGTGAGAGTTCCATAAGAGCTCCACTCACAATACAAGTGTGTGTCAGGCCAAGCAGTCACTGGTGGCCAAGCTAAACGCTTCCGAATCAGACGCAGGTTTTGACTCTAAATCATAACCTGATAAGGGGACTAACAAAGGGAAGTAGATCATTGATGCAAAGCCTAGTGCCACCATGGCCACCACAAAGATCTAGAAATTGAGCCTAAAGATCCAATTGAGGGGGAACACCTATTCCACTCACATATGTGGTTGAAGGGTTCTCTGCTATAGTTCATTGTCAATAACGAGAGCCAAAATAACCTCATTTCAGCATAAGTCATGAAGCGGTTGGGCCTAAAGACTACAATACATCCACATCTCTACACCATCGGGTGGCTTCACCAAGGATGATATCTTTGCCTCAGCCAATAGTGTCACCTTCCCTATAGCATCAAGTCCTTCATAGAGGAGGTATTGTGTGACTTTTATCCTCTTGAAGTTTCTGAAGTGTTAGGAAAACCATACTTGTGGAAGAAACATGTTGTATATGAGTCTAGACCTCATTTTGTGATTATTACTTTGGCTAATAAGTTGTATAGGATACCGGAGGTAGCCTCGCCTACCACCATCTCTTTGATCACTACAAAGACATGCAATAAGATCATTTCCTAGAATAGGAAATCCACTTTCCTTATGATTCGCCCCCAAGGCAAGAGGAAGGTTGTGACCACGGCTTCTAGGCAAGGCTCCTCTACACAACAACAGCAGATGGACAAGGTCATGGAGGAGTACATGGACATTTTCACCTCATCCACATGGGTACCCCTACACTGTTAGGTCAAGCACTCCATCGATTTGACACCGGGCGCGCCACTGCTGAATGGACTGATCTATCGACACTCTATTATGCAGAACGATGAGATCAAGAGGCATATTCAGGAACTACTACAGAAAGGGCACATCAAGCCAAGCTCATCACCATGTGGGAGCTTTATTATATTGATATAGAAAAAGGATGGGTCCTAGAGGCTCTGTATTGACTATCAGGTGCTAAATAAGATCACTGTCTGGAATAGGTACCCAATCAATTAATGTTGAATTGGCGGTAGATCTCCAAATATTTCAGCCCTAAATTCCACCCCCTCACTCCTCTTAACTGTCTCCTAGCTATCAAATCATGAATAATGAACCTAACGATAATTTTTTGGTTATTCTGCATGGTATCTCTTTCCATGGCACAACTCCTTTTGCGTCATTTCTAGCACTGTGACATCATCCTCTTCTACGCAACCCCTCTGTCGTGTGGCTCCAAAAACCGGGCTATGTAGTTTATAGTCCCATAGAAATAAGATTGTCTTATCATCATGTAGTTATCGATTTAGATCTCTTACATATGGCTTCAACCAACTCCCATTCATTTTTCCTTTGAAAGGTTTTCCGTTCAACTTTGTGAGCTGAATAGTGCCCCCATCTGTGATTTCTTTGATGACATATGGTCCCAACCAGTGCATCTCAAACTTTCCTAGAAATTTAGCAAACTTACTATCATATAATAAAACCAAGTCATTTACCTTAAATGTGTGCAACTTGATGTGTCGATCGTGCCACACCTTTTCTCATTCCTTTTGTACTTGCTGATGAAATCCAGCCAGGAATCTATCCTCTTTGAGCTCCATCAACTGTGCGAGCCATTCTTCCAAGGCTCCGTGGTTTGCCATCCCTGTGAAAGCTACTATGCATAGACTAGGCATGATATATTCCATAGGCATCACAGCTTCTATGACATAGACCAACCAAAAAGGTGTCTGACCTGTTAGCTATTTGTAAGCAGTCCGGTATGTGTACGTTGCAATCATTCCACTGCGCATTGCGAATATTTTTCCGCACATTCTCCAATATCTTATTGAAGGCCTCCACCATTCCATTAGCCTGGGGGTTATATGGTTTACTCTTCTGATGATAAACTTGAAATTCTTCTCTCAGTGTGCTCATTGTTTCGTTGAGGAAGTGCATACTGCGATAACTCATCAACACTTTCAGGCACTCGAATCTGGTTAGCATGTACTCAAACAAAAATTTAGCTACTATAGACCCTATACAATCCTTTACAAACTATGCCTCTGTCCATCATATTAGATACTCTGTCACAGTGATGATGTATCGTGCACCCGTTTTCTTACTTGGGGGATGGATTGGTCCTACAAAGTCAATAGCCCATTTCTCAACTGGCTATAACGACACCTGAGGGTCTAGAGGCAGCTCATCCCTCCACAATGGCCTGCCCATTATTTGACATGCATTGCATGCCCTACAATAGGCTTCAGAATCTTTATGTAATGTAGGCCACCACAACTTAGCACACAAAATCTTTTGTGCCATTGCCTTTCCTGCATAATGCCCTCCTGTAACTCCTCCATGAGCTTCAGCGACCATGCTATTTCATTCAAAATCGGGCACATACTATCAGAGTATCTGATCAACACCCATCTTATACAAATGTCTTGCAATTACTGAGAAATTTTTCATGTGCACTACGGACTCCTTCCACTGGCTAGTGTATCCTTTTGGAGCCGTTCCTATAGCAAAAAAGTGGATAATATCTGAAAAATAATTGTCTGCTATGCACACTGCAAAGAGCTATGTATCGAGTATCCCTTCCTCCAAATTAGTAGGCTCCTCCCCTATTTCAATATGTGACAAGTGTTGAGGTCTTAGATTCAACCTTCCTAGCTTGACAATTAGCTCAAAGTCGTATTCTTGAAACAATAGTGGCCATTGGCATATCACCCCCCCAACATAGGCTTATTGACTAGATACTTCAAAGCGGAGCGATCGGTGTACATCTTGAAATGTCTGCCCAATAGATAGTGTCTGAACTTCTAGAGCACATACACCATAGCAAATCCCTCATTCTCTATCACTAAGTATTTCTTCTTAGAATTTGATAATTTTCTTATTGAAAATGCTATAGGGCGATCCATCTCTCCTTCGCCAGCCTGTTTCAGCACTGTGCCCAATGTAATACATGAGGCATAAACATGCACATGGAATTCCTTCTTCCAATCTAGGAAGACCAAGATCGACACAATGACCATTATTTCCTTCAACATATCTAAATTGCGCTCACATTCTTCATCCCAATAGAATGTAGCATCTTTCTTCAATAGCTTCTCCATAGGCACGATAATCTGAGCATAAGCCTTGATGAGCTTTCGATAGTACCTAGTATGGTATAGTGTTGCATGCAACTATTTAACACTCCTTGGGGCTTCCAAATTAATTATTACCATGATCTTAGTAGGGTACACCATTAGTCCTTGATTGCATACCACATGGCCCAACAAAATCCCAAAGGGGACACAAAATAAACACTTCTTTAGATTCAACACGATTTGATACCTTCGACATGTATCCAACATTAAGAGTAGACTAGCTACATGGCTCTTTACCAGCCCAAACACTGTCCAATCATCAAAATATCGCTCCAAGAATTTGTGAATAAATTCTTTGAATACAACAATGACTACACGAGAGAATATTTTTGGTGCATTCTTGAGTTCGAATGACATCACTGTGTACTGAAAACACCCCCATTCCATTGTGAAGGTTGTTTTACTTTTGTCTTCTAGCATGATCTTAATCTAATGGTATCCGAAGAACCCATTAGTAAATGAGTAGGCTTCTTGCTCTCCCACATTGTCCATTACCTCATCAGTAAATGGTGTCGGGAAAGGATCATGAACGTAGGAATCCTTAAGCTTTCTTATATCTATGCAAACCCTTATCTCTCCCTTTTTCTTCTTTTCCTAAACAACCATTGGGCTGACCCAATCAAACTCCTCCATTGGTTCAATAATTCCCGCCTCGAGCATCTTGTCCAACTCCAAGCAGACCTTTTCCTTGTATTTGGGATCAAGGCGATATGGCCTCTGCTTAACGGGCTTCACATATGGTTTAAAAGTTATTTTCATCACTCCCAAATCGCCTATGACACCTCTCAAGTCCCAAAATTTTGTAGGAAAAATATCCTGGTGCTCGCGGAGTAACTCAACAACGTTATCCACAGTGGAATCATCCCAATAATATTCAATATTCATGAATTTATGCTCCGCTTCAGTACTAATGTTTACCTGCCTAGTCTTTAGTGGCGTGGTGATATCTTGGTTCTCTATCTGCGGACCTTCAACCTCACAATAGCCTTCTGCTTTTGGGATATTGATATTCCTTGGATCCTCATCCTCTGCTTCAGCTATCATATTATAGCATTCCAGCAGATGGCGCAACAGGGTGCTCCAATCTAGTTGAACCAATTCCAAAGGATTCTACGGAATTAGGAGGATAATTGCCTTAACCTCATGTAGCACCTGACCAATGCTTTAGAACACATCTTCAAATCTGAATGTCCTCAAGAACCCCTCTCTTAAGATATCCCTCTTTGTGGTGTTGTGGCGAAGCTCCGTTTCCAAATACCAATTCATATGGATTACATCCAGAGTGTGATAGAATACATGCACCCATTATGGCTGCACTCCATTCCATACACTTTAGCCCATTTTGCAAAATGATCACACGGATCATTCCTCCCACCATATTTCTTGGTTAACCATACTTTAGGGAAACCAAATTGCATCCTTATCATCCATCTGTAATTGCGTGAATCATCAAATTTGTCTTTGTGCGTACCCCGCCATCGATTGAGGATATCGCGTGGTGCTAAATCAAGCACCTAAAAGTGGTGATCCTTTGGAACTTCTCTTTCAAAAGCATCCAAAAATTTATCTACATCTGTGAAACCATCATAATAAGGTAAATTTATTACCTCTGATGACACATAGTGTAGCGATTTGGTCATCATGTTGTAGCGCAGTGTGGATACTTCATGTAACCTTTTTTGCCAATGTTCCAACTCTTCATCTGAATCTGAGGTACAAGAACTTTTGGGGTCCCATGCAATCTGTCCATTAGCCATTGGATTAACCCAATCTTGATCATGTGCCATAATTTTCTAGGTTTGATCTAGATCATCATCACTTTCCTCATAGTCATGGATTGGTTCAGTATAGCGTGGTCCTTCTGGAGGGTTCAATGGTACTACAACACAGATCAATTTTCTTTCAAATGACATTGTACACTTATTTAAATTGATTACCCCATTCATATCAATAGCCCAGTCTATTCCAAGGAGTGCGGGGTATGGATTGTTGTCATCAACAATTTCTATCACATCAAAATCAACCAGTGTGCATGAACCTTTTATATCTGTGGTAACTCCCTGCAATTGTCGCATAGGGGTAATATTTCTCTAGTTCGCCATCCTTAATTGAATCAGAGACCGCCACAGCACAAGTCTCCCCATTGTCTCCTAGGTCCGTTTAGGCAATACGCTAGCGTTAGACCCCAAATCCAAAATAACCTGGTCCATCTCATAATCTCCTATTTGTGCGGTAAACCTCATCTCGTGCTTAGTTCTTGCCTTATGCTTACCAATATTTATGACTGTGAGGGGTCCATTAGGAGCATTATCCTTACCGACATACTTGTTTATCAACTCTTGTAGTCCTTTCATAGCCTTCTTATCACACAATAGTTTCATAGAAGTCTCCAAGAAGGTGTAAGCACAAAGGGGTCAACCTTTGTAGGTGCTCTTGTGTCTCGTATTTTGTTTTGACTCCCTGAGGTAGAGCCTTCACTGAATATTTTCTTTGCTTCCATGAATTTTTCCTGTGCGCTCCAGATCAAAACCACTCTCCTTTTCCAAGGCCTTGCAAACCCATCCACCTTCTTCAGACTATTTTCCCTTATTGTCACCAGTCGTGATCCCACTTTGCAGCACAATATTCACATTCAGGTCCTCATCACGAGGTTTAGACATCATCAACTGTACTTTATGGGTAGGATGTGGAGGTTGCACCTTCTTCTCCTTCATCTTGGCCATCAACATAGGACATTCTTCGATTGTGTGGTCAAACTGAGTGCACTATTGACATGACAGGTGTGTCTATTTCATACACTCCCATGCATAATGTCTTGGAATTCCACAATTGTAGAAAATGACCTACGCATGACCCCTACCAGTGATCAGGGGCTCATGTCCCAAGTGTCGTAAAATGCTAAAATTTTAAAGTGCTCAAAATTGGCTCGAAACTGAACAACTGGATAGAGCTCATCCTCCCAATTTTGGCGTTGCAAACGGTTCAAAAAATGGTTGCCGTATGTGAACGTTACGTCAAAAACAAAATCGCCCAATAAGCCTTAAATTTTGAATTTTCAAAAAAAAATTAAAAAAGGAATATTCCACAAAATATTCCTGGGAATATTCCTTTGGGTAGGCCAATCAGAAGCTGCCACGTGGCAAGCCTAGAAGCCACCACATGGCTTAGGTGACATCAGCACACATATGGGCGCGTTGTAAAATTGTTTTTGCATTGGCAAGTTTCAAACCCATGACTTGTCTACCACAAGCCCAACGCCTTACCGTTAGGCTACAAGAGCGGTCGTTGCTATATTGGTGGAGGAAACTAAATTTAAGTTTTGAAATTGGTTTAGGCAAGAAGATAAGGGGGCCATCCCCCATGCCATATGACCAAGCCCCTTGAACCGCGGGCCAAACCCCTAACCACCGGCACAAAATCCGAGGTAAACCACCGAGTTAGTTATGGTCACATGCGCGTTTATAGCCGGCAGTCAAGGTGGAGTTGGCGGAACTGTTGGCGGTGGTGCCAAATTTGGCAGACGCCCCAGATTTGGTGGGGCTAACTGGCACCAACTACAGTTAGCTGGAGTTCTTTTAGGCTAAATTGGAGGGAATCATTAATGGGCCACAACTTTGGCTAGGAAAAGCAGTTTTGGACGAATTGTTTTTTTATTTTGAGTATTTTGGACGTTCTGAAGCCATTGGCATAGGTCTTTCAGCCATCAGAGGTCATTTGCATGGGTTTTGGATCCGTGGAAGTTCTAGGAGTCACCAGGGCCCAGTATTGAGAGAACTGTATCGGGTTGCAGGTATCCATTGGAGGTGAACCAACAGTCAATCCTGAAGGATTCATGTGTTTTGAATCCATTTTTACAGTCTATTTCACCTGTAGAGACTTCTATTCAGATGTAAATTCATTTTGAGCATTTAATTAAAACGAGGACAGGCCCATTTGGGAGCCTTGGACCCAACATACGTAGCCCAGGAGGGGTGAACTGCTTCATCAACTTCCTTTGCATCTATGGTTGATTTATTTTGCAGAAAAATTCATTTTAATGTGTTAAATAGTAAAAGGAAATAATTATGCTATGCTTGAATGGATCATGAACATCTGAAAATTTCATTTGTTTCTTTACGTCAAGACATGGGAATCTTTTAAACATGTTTACTACTGAATTGAATACCTTGCAAACCTTTTTCAAGTAGTTTCAAATTCAGATCAAGTTGGTATCAGAGCTATGTTGTTGTTTCTTTGTATCAAAAGCAGTAAAATAAGCTATAGACAGAGCCTGAAACAAGCTAGGAAGCCTTCGAAATGCTCTTGTTATACAATTGCAAAGTAGATAAATGCTCTTTCATTCAATCTCTCGTGTGGTTATCTTTTGATTGTTTTTGTGCAAAGATATTCTAACTGTCTTGCAAGCATTGATGCTTACCAGGTTGAAACTTAAAAGAGGGGAAGGACAACTGACTAGAGAACGGGAGAATCCTCATTCAAGGAAGGCCAAAGAGCCATCACCTTCGCCTTCAATTTCACCCTCAAGAGTCTTAGCAGAAGCTTCAAGAATGTATGAACAGGAAGGAGAAATTCCTGCATACATGGATCCAAGAGAAGAAGAAAGAGTCTTCAGAAAGGCTTTCTTGGACCTCACTGAAATGGTGAGGATATTGTACCAAGAAAGAAATGAGAAATTGGCTGGAGAAGGGTCCAAACATCCCCAGGAAGGAGAGGGTTCTTCAGGAGGTAAGAAGTATGATGATCATTCCAAGAAAGGACATGGAGGTAATGGTGATCCACCACCCCCATCGTCACCTCCTTCCTCTTCATCCTCGTCTTCTTCTTCTGTGCATAAACATAGATCCTCTGGAAAAGTCCTTTTTTGAAGCTTGATGTAAAATTCGAATTCTCTATGTTTAATGGTGAAGTGAATGCAGAAAAACTTTACAACTGGATTAGGCAGTTGGAAGTTTACTTGAGGATCCAGAATATGCATGATGATGCCACAAAGATTCAGTTGGCTTCTTTGAGAATGGATGGAGCAGCATTGGTCTGGTGGGAGGCTAAGACCAAAGAGGAGATCAAGAAATTTGGTAAGGTTACCTTAACATGGACTGACTTTCTGTTAGCCATTAAAAAACAATTTTATCCTCTTGCTCACATGCAGAAAGCCATTATGAATTGGCAAAATTGCAGACAACTTAAGGGTCAGAGTGTCCAAGACTACACCCAAGAATTCAGGAGAAGAGCTCTCTTGTTCGGGGTAGATTTCCAGACTCAGGAAACCTTGCTGAAATATATTGGTGGCTTGCATATCTACCTTAGACACACCATCTTGATGTTTAACCCTACTAGCTTGGATAAGGTTTGTGTCCAAGCTACCCATTTAGAGGCAAGGGGAAAAAACACATTTGAAGAGGGTAGAAACAAGCCCGCTAAGGGGAAAAACAAAGAGAAAACCTCCAAGGGAAAGGGAAAAAATAATGCATTTGTCAAATAGGAGAGTGAGAAAGTGATCTGTAAACACTGTTCTAAACCATGCATGAGGAGAAAAACTATTGGAAATTACATCCTAAAAAAATACCTCAATTTAACAAATCCAAAGGGAAATAGAAAACTACTGCTACTACATCTACTCCACAAGATTTAGGGGATGATTCAGGTGATGAAACCAAAATTACAGCCATGGGTTTGAAAAACTTGAAGGGAAAAAAATGGAAATTCAAGCCAGCACTAGTACCTCAAACTGTCATGTACAAGCTCCTAATGAGGAAGAAAGAATTGAACTGTTTCATGTGAGGGTGATTCAAAGCATACTAAAATTGACACACTTTTTGATAGTGGGTCACAAGCAAACCTAATATCAGAAGACTTGGTCAAGCAGCTTAAACTTGAGACCGTTCCACATCTGAAGCCATATCCACTTGGATGGATTTGCAAGGATGCAAATTTACAAGTGTCAAGAAAGTGCACATTGCGCTTTGCAATTACTGCACATTTTATTGATATAGTTGAACTTGATGTGGTACCTTTTGATATAGCAGGAATTGTTTTGGGAAGTCCTTACTTGTTTGACAGGAAAGCTATCTTCCGTCGCCATGAAAACAAATATCATATTTTCAAAGATGGCAAGGAGTTCATTGTTAGAGCTCATTGCAAGAAGACAAATATAACGATGGTGAATGCAGGACAAGTAAAAAGGATGGTCAATTCAAGTAAGAATTTTGTTCTTCTTATGATTAAGCCCAAGGTTGATGTGAATCATGATTCATTTGACAATTGTGATCCAAAACTTAAATCAGATCTGTATGATGTAGTTGATGTATATCATGAGATATTACAGGAGCCAACAAGTTTACCTACTAAGAGGGAGATTCAGCATGAAATCCATTTGCATCCAGATTGTCCTCTTCCAAACATAGGCATGTACCACATGTCTATTATGGAGAATGCTCAAAATAAAGAAGCAAATCAAGGAATTGTTGGACAAGGGTTTCATAAGGCCAAGTACTTTTCCATGTGGGTCACCAATTGTACTGATTCCAAAGAAAGATGGCACTTGGCATATGTGTGTTGATTTCAGGGCCTTGAAGAAGATAACGGTAAAAAATCGTTACCCACTTCCAAGGATAGATGATTTGTTAGACCAACTGAAAGATGCTCGATATTTCACTAAGTTAGACTTGCGCAGTGGATATCATCCAGTAAGAATTAAAGAAAGTGACATTTGGAAGACAACGTTTAAAACCAAACAAGGACTCTTTGAATGGCTTGTGATGCCGTTTGGCTTGTGCAATGCACCTGCAACTTTCATGCGGGTAATGGATGATGTCTTGTGTCCTTTTCTTGATGATTTCGTTATTGTCTACTTAGATGACATCTCAATTTTCAGCAAGTCAAGAGAAGATCATTTCATGCATGTTAGGAAAGTACTTGATGTTTTGAAGAAAAATCAGTTATTTCTTAAAATGTCAAAGTGTGAATTTGGAAAGACTTCTTTGGTTTATTTGGGACACATAGTAGGAGGAGGTGCTTTGAGGATTGATCCTACTAAAATAGAGGCTATTGTGAAGTGGCCTACTCCCAAATCCATAACAGAGGTAAGAAGTTTTTTGGGTGCAGCTCAATATTGGAGGAAGTTCATCTCTAACTTCTCTTCTATAGCAACTCCTATGCATGCAGTGACAAGTGTGAAGCATACTTTCCAATGGGGAGGCAAGCAGCAAAAACCTTTCGAATCTTTGAAAGAGAAGATTAGTTCAGCTCCGGTCCTTGCATTACCGGATTTGAGACAGCCATTTGAGATACAAACTGATGCTAGTGATTATGCCATGGGTGCAGTTCTTCTACAGCATGGTAAGCCTATTGATTTTCATTCTGAAACTTTTAACGGTGCTGTTGTAAATTATCCTACCTATGATAAGGAGTTGTATGCATTGGTACAAAGCGTCAAAAAGTGGAAACACTACTTGATGGGCAAAGAAACTGTTATACATACCGACCATCATCCCTTACAGTACTTGCAATCACAAAGCAAGTTACAACAGTCACGACACTTCAGATGGATGGGCTTCTTACAAAAGTTCCATTTGGTAATAAGGTACAAGAAAGGTACTCTGAATAAAGTTG
>APFE031023069.1:94943-107117 GCA_000404065.3 Pinus taeda | reverse complement strand
GTAGTAGTTGATCATTTCAGCAAAATGTGTATACTTATGCCTTGTAAGAAAACTATAACTGCTGAACAAACTGCTGAATTATTTTTTCATCATGTATGGATTCACTTTGGTTTGCCTAATTCCATTATTAGTGACAGGGATTCCAGATTTGTGGGGAATTTTTGGTCCAACCTATGGGAGATGATGGACACAAAGTTGAAGAAAAGTACTGCTTTCCATCCACAAACAAATGGACAAATCAAAGTTGTGAACAGAACCACTGTGCACCTCTTGAGAGGATATTGCAGCAAGCATCCCAAGCTTTGGGATGAACATTTGCATTACATACAACATGCTTACAACCGTGCCAAGCACTCTTCCACAAACACCTCACCGTTTGAAGCTTGTTTTGGTTACTTGCCAAAATCACCTCTTGATTTCATTCTTGAGAAAGATGTCGCCATTGAGGGACATAGTGATATTAACAAAGCTCGTTCATTCATTGAAAGAATTCAGCAAATACATCAGCAAATTCAAGAACAGCTTGAGAAGAGTCAAGGCAAGTACAAGGAAAGACACGACAAGCATAGAGTCAATCACAAGTTTCAAGAAGGGGATGAGGTATGGCTATACATTAGTAAGGAAAGGATGCAAGGAGAAGGTAAAATGTTGAAGCCTATTCGTTATGGTCCATTCAAAATCCTCAAGAAGGTTGGAAATAATGCTTTTCAATTAGATTTGCCTTCCTACATGCAAATGTATTCTGTTGTTAATGTGGAGAACTTACGTTTGTATGAACCTCCTTTGATCGTTGATCATGAAAGCGTTGTTCAGTTGCCATCTATAGAATATTTCTCGCCAGAATTCTTAGATGAGCTGAAAGAAGATACAATCCTTGATAGAAGGACACGCACTTCAAGGAGGGGCAATGTAGATTATGTTCGGGTTGGTTTCATAGGCAGCAAACCGAACAAGGCAAAATGGATGGAGGTGGACAGAGTGAGGGCATTGTACCCTCACCTCTTTAACAGGTAGTTGAAGGCTTTTGGGGTCCAAAAGCTTCCCAATGGGGAGGCGTGATCAAGGGCTCATGTCCCAAGTGTCGTAAAATGCTCAAAAATGAAAGTGCTCAAAATTGGCTCGAACCTAAATGACTGGATAGTGCTCGTCGTCTTGATTCCGGTGCCACAAATGGATCAAAAAATAGTCACCGTATGTGAAAGTTACGTCAAAAACAAAATCACCCAATAACCCTTCATTTTTGAATTTTCAAAAAAAAATTAAAAAAAGAATATTCCACAGAATACTCCTTGGAATATTCCATGGAATATTCCTTTTGAGCGGGCCAATCAGAAGCCGCCATGTGGCAAGCCCAGAGGCCACCACGTGGCGCAGGATGACGTCAGCAACATGTATGGCATTCCAAAATTTAGGTGGCGGTGAGGTTCGATCTCATGACCTCCCGCTCAACAATTCAACGCCTTGACGTTAGGCTACAAAGGCGAGCTTTGTTAAATTGGCGGAGAAATGTGTTTAAAAAGTTAAATTGGCATTGGGCAGGAAATGAAGGGGGGCAGCCCCTAAGGGCCAACCCCCATGCCATATGACCAACCCCCGGGAACCGTAGGCTTAAGCCTACCTGCCAGCAAAGAAACCACCAAGTTAGTTGTGGTCACATGCGAGATTATAGCTGGCAGTCAAGGCGGATTTGGCGGACCTGTTTGCGGTGGCGCAAAATTTGGCGGACGCCCCAGATTTGGCGGAGCTAACTGGACACTAACTACAGTTAGTTGGTGTTCTTTTAGGCTAAACTGGAGGGAATAATTAATGGGCCATAACTTTGGCTAGGAAAGGTGGTTTTGGACGATTTTTTTTTTGATTTTGGGTATTTT
Source organism: Pinus taeda (assembly GCA_000404065.3). NCBI lineage: Eukaryota > Viridiplantae > Streptophyta > Pinopsida > Pinales > Pinaceae > Pinus > Pinus taeda. The sequence continues at coordinate 105,246 of APFE031023069.1, read as the reverse complement.
GGAAATTTTGAAGCCATTGGCATAGGTCTTATAGCATTCTTAGTTCATTTGCATAGGTTTTGGAGGCGTGGAAGTTCTAGGAGCCACCAGGGCCCAGTATTGAGAGAACTGTATCGGGTTGCAGGTATCCATTGGAGGTGAACCAGCAGTCAATCCTGCAGGATTCATATGTTCTGAATCCATTTTTACAGTCTATTTCACCTATAGAGACTTCTATTCAGCTGTAAATTCATTTTGATAATTTAATTAAAACGAGGACAAGCCCATTTGGGAGCCTTGGACCCAGCAGACGTAGACCAGGAGGGGTGAACTGCTTCATCAACTTCTTTTGCATCTGTGGTTGATTTATTTTGCAGAACAAATTCATTTTAATTTGTTAAATAGTAAAAGGAAATAATTCTGCTATGCTTGAATGGATCATGAACAGCTGAAAATTTCATTTATTTCTTTACTGCAAGACATGGGCATCTTTTAAACATGTTTACTACTGAATTGAATACCTTGCAAACCTTTTTCAAGTAGTTTCAAATTCAGATCATTCACTCATCGATAAGTATCACTCATGAGTGAATCCATTTTGCATGCTAATTTATTTAAATCAACTTAGTTTATAATTCATTTACATAACCATTCCAATTTTTAAGATAGGTTTTCGGCGATAATCACATTGGAATTCATTTGTCGACGCGTTTCGAACCAACAAGTGTGGTTCATCGTTAGAGCAAGATGAAGAATCAGATCTAGGCGTAGGTTAAGTAGAGAGACAAATCATTCAAATGGCTAGAAAGAAACAACTATAATTGACCATAGGGAGTAGGTACAGTTGAGAAGGAAACATCTATATTTGACTGGTCCAGGAGTTAAGGAAATTTTAGTTAATTCATTAATAATTATTTTTATTTAATCTCTTAGTTTAGGTTCTAAAAAAAATAGTATATTTCTACTTAGTAATTTGATATATAAATAAATAAGTTTAAAACTATGATCGCTTATTTTAGATAATGAATCAACTAATTAATTGATTATCATTAAGGTTTAATCCTTATTGTTCCCTAAATATTTTTCTCTCATTTGATATAAATAATTAATTTGAATAAAAGAGTTAACTAATTTATTGAGTAATTAATAATCCTTTATTTATTAATTTATTCCAATTCATACCATAATATATTAGAATTGTTATGAGTTCATATATTTTTTAGAAAATTATTCATATTTGGTTATAAAAAAATAGGTATGGTAATAAAATTAACTAATTATTTATTTATCAAATAAACATAATATTTTATTCCCTATATTGTTATGAGCTTATTTAATTTTTATTATTAGTAGAGAAAAATTATTAGGTTTAAAATTCCTAATTCAAAATTTTCATTTAGATATATTTAGGTACATATGAATTAAATAATAATTATATATAACAAATTAATTAATGAATTAACTAAAATTTCCCTAACTCCTGGACTAGTCAAATATAGATGTTTCCTTGTCAACTGTACCCGCTCCATGTGGTCAATTATAGTTGTTTCTTTCTAGCTATTTGAATGATTTGTCTCTCTATTTAACCTATGCCTAGATTTTATTCTTCATCTTCTCATAACAATGAACCACACTTGTTAGTTCAAAATGCATCGACAAATGAATTCTGATCTGATTATCACCAAAAAAATGTGTTAAAAATTTGATATGGATCACAGAAGCCTCAATTCTATAATAATCATTCCATTTGAGTTGGGTGCATTGTTGGGAATCAAGAGACTCTTCATCAACCAATGCTACAAGTGTGTTTTTCATGTCGAATATTTTCATTACGTTTCATGATTTCACTGTCATTCTTGCTTTTCTTATTGTTGTTCCTCTGTTTTTCAGTTTGTTTGTTGGCGTTTATTCTCAATCTTCATGTTGTGAGGGTTAATATGTTGTTGCATGCAAAAACTCTTCATGTTCTTCAACCTTTTCATATTCCACTGTGAATGTGACAATAGCTATATAACCTTGTACATATTTCTTCTCCACATAGTAATCATCAAATCCTATTGTTTAAACTTTTTTATGAGCGCCAAACAGGTAGAGCACACTTCTTGAGATTAAAGCCCAATCAATCTCAAAATTGTGCCCTAAATGATCAAGTTTTCCTCTTGAGTGCACTTATTTACCATGAAGAACAGCACCCTCCCTTAAGTGCATGCGCAGATCACGAAGACACGAAGAATCCTCCTTCGACACTTTAGGGTGCTCCACTGTGCCCTCCTTTTATTTTAGGACATAAGGCATTGTGAAGGCCTGAAGGTTGGTCAACGCATTCCTTCGTCCCTTCGGAGTGCGACAATGCACCCTCCCTCTCTCCTTGAGCACATGGTGAAGGCCCAAAGACCCAAAACCTCACCCCTTCGACCCTTTGGAGTGTGATAGTGTGCCCTAGATGGTTTTCCTTACTTTCTTGAGTGTATGAATGCATTGCAAAGCCTCAAATGACCCCTTACACTCCTTCGTTCTTTGAAAGTGTTCCCTCCTAGCTTGCATGCCCATTTTCTCATGCATGCAAGTTATTTTGTGTTATCGTTTATATTTTCATGTCCAGTTACTTGTGATGGCTTTTTGTACATAATTTACAGTTATTGCTACATAAGTAGGTTTCTTTAAGCTAATATTGTCATTATGAGTGTGTTTCCCCAAACAGGTGTCTGTGCTACAAGTATTGTCACCATGTCGTCATTTGTTCGAGCCATGTTGCCTCATAAAATGGCCTTCAAAGAACCCTCAAAATCAATCACTAATAAACCTGTAGAAGTTACAAAGCCAAACATTCCCATATATACACATACCCAGTGCTTTATTGTTAATATTGCAGAGGTCACATGGACCAAGATACACAACATATTCATGTAGGAAAATTTTACTAAGGAATTAGAAGATTTTCATGTGTACACCAACATCAAGAAGTCCATTATGCATAGGATCGCATGCAAATTCCTAATCACGCCATGTACAGAGGTGATTGAATGAATAATTACACATATGGATGACTCTCACCTTGTGATTTGCAGTAAGAGTGGTGATCAGATCACCACCTATTATGGTGACGACATGTAGACATATTACAAGATGATCAATCCCACAGAATATGAAAACATTTATTCCTATCACATATGGCCCAATCTCAGCACGAGAGAAATTATTAGATCATGGTGTCAAGATCCTACCAAGTTTCGCCATCTCCCATCTGCAATCTATCTGACAAATATTCTCAAAGATGCATATCACTATTTGATAGCCATGTATTTTTGGTTGTATGGGTGCAAGAACATTGAGGTGTTCGAAGGGAATTGGATATATACACACAATATAGTGGTGACAACACACATCCAAATCTTCAATTGGGTGGATATATTATCATATGAGTTTCAGCATCAGGTGGGGCAGGCAAAATCATATTTAAGAGCGAACCATGCACCAGAACTCTACATGTCTACATTTCACTTAGATGGAATTTGTGCATAGTATGTGCTCCCAGGAATGAAATGGAACTAGACCCCTTGGGAGGAGTTACTAGTCTACTTCCCCTACAGAGTATTATTAGAAGTAAGCTTCAAAGGTGTCTATGACCAAATTGGATGAACACTTATTTGTAGTGATATTTTAGATGATATTCGAGATTGATCCTCCTTGCATGATCGATTAGGTGAAGGAGTAACTCTGAGATATCACATACTAGTTGTCGTCTCCCAAGGATACATACATCAGATGTTTTGGTTTTCATATATCCCCTCATATTATGCCACGATATGTGACCAACAAGGTGGTCATGAAAGAAGTAGTAAATTAGTTGGACAAGGGATTGTCAAGAATTCTCCATAGGAGGAAGAAAGCCCCTTGGCCCATATTTCCATTGAGGATAGAAATATATGATTTAAAGAGCCACAAGGTGAAAGTAGTATAGATATAGGAGTTGGGCCACCTACACTTCACCACTAAAGGATTTCATGGATATGATCCTAGGCGAGTGATCAGTCAAAACTGTGAAATGATCAATCACAATACAAGGTACTCATCAATGTCGACAACAAAATATCAGAACATAAAGAACTTGTAAAATGTGAACATGAAGGGACATCCAGGGTTTGATACAATTTCACCCCACAACCCACTAGATCAAGACTTGTAGGTACAAGAGGAATAACAAATAACCCCTCAAGTAAGGAAACTAGCTCCTAAGAAAAGGATCATATATGATTCGGCAAGTGAGAGTAGCAAGAAATGGAAAGTTGACCATATGAACATAGGATCTATCCCAACGGGACAGGAGAGGATAGAATAAGAATAAGAATATGAGAAGAGGAACAAGGATGATTTTCTCCAGAAGAAACAAGAAGAACAAGAAGAAGAAGAAAGGAGAAGGATAGAAGAAGGGCTGTAGAGGTAGTCCTAGGAGGAGGAATCAGCGCAGAAATTGGAAGAAGAACAGATGACTCAAGAGATGGAAGAGGAATAGTTGGAGGAAGAGGATACCATATAGACAATAGAGGAAGAACCATATACTCTAGAATAACATCCTCTCACAGGTGGTCATCTTCTATTTGGAGAGATGGGGATCACACCTCCACCAAAAGACAGAGTCATGGGTGTGTGTAGTGTAATGTTTGATCATCTTAAGAAGAGGATCGTGTAGCAAAGGCATATATGCTTTCCCAATGATCCTCAAAATCCATTCTTAGTTGCTATAGAGAATATAATTACTACCAACACCAAAAGGAATCCTAGGGAAGTGGAAAATGTTGCATTCTCTACAGCGGCACAAGATAATTGTGAGTACGTGTTGAATTAGATTGTCAGACTGAGAAGAGAACTTGTTATAGTGAAGCAACAGGCAAAACATCTTGTGATAGAGAATCAACGGTTGTCATCACAAAGCTTCAGCACCGTTGAATGGTATTCAGTCATACAAGAGGCATTGGGGCCAATGTAGGACACCATGGCACGATTATATGATGAGATGATTCTTCTACAGTAAGTGATATATCCTCTTGTTGGAATACAGAAGAAGGCATAGGAAGTGGTGAAACTCCTGAAAATGGAAAATAGAGCAGTCGATCATCTTCAATAGTTGGTTGTCAAGTATTCATATGCTCCATAAAATTTAGAGAAGAAATACATGATTGCCATCGAGATGGATAGGGTTTGTTGAGACTCCACCACCAAAACTACATGCATCTTAGTGAATAGTCAATTAGTACCATTGTTGCATATAATTTACTGCATAATTGATTTGATTCTCTTACATAGAAGCATGGGATGCCTTCAATAGGTAAACTTGAAGCAATTAAACACAGGGAGGTCATCTTCCCAGAGATCACACAGTACGTCGAGTAGATCAAGAAGGAAACGAAACAGGAAGGCTTAGAGGTAACCAAAGACATTATTATGTAGTACACCTTTGCACCATTCAAAGCGCATAGGAAATTTTCATGGCTCTGGATCAATGTACATTCAAACTCCAAGAACATATTGACTGATGCCCTGGAGATAAATATGTGCTACATTGGAGACTTGCAAATTTGGGTCAAAGGCATATTAACGGAGTTCAGAGCATGGCACACTTACATTACAAATGAGCCCCATGTAGAAATAAATGATTTATAAATTTGATGATTATTTGTCCCATTATCATTTTGTCTTATATATTTGTCATCTCATTTGTAACTTGTCTTATGTAATTAATGATCTGTAATGAAGTCCAAGGGACACATGTGGAATGTGAATAACCACACATTGGCATGTAATGAGTCATGTATAGAATATGAACAATCATAGAAGTCAAAGAGTCATGAAGAAAATCAAAGGTCATTGTTACTTGTTATAAATAGCTCATCATAACTCAAGCAAAGGGATTTTGGAAGCCTTAGATTCTAGAGGTCTTGCCTTGGCTTCTCTAGTAAGAGATAGGAGATAGATCATTCTTTGGAGAAGCAAGTTGTGGCTTTGTATTCCACTATTGGATACAATGTTTCATACAAGTAACAATGTACTTCCGATCTTGCACTTTTAATCAGAAGCTCAATGAGCCAGCACTATACATGTATTATAGATGTAGTTGGACTATTATGGTTATGTTTATGATATATGTTATTTTAATTACATCCTAATTTAATGAACTAATTTGTTGTTTAGTTATGGCTATTATTGAATGAGTGTTGTTATTCTTTAACAGTTTTTTCTTATTATGTGGACTAATTTGTAGATATTCAATAAGTCTTTCCCTATATTCTCAGGTCCCCCTTTAGGATAGTACTATTATTTTTATAATAGGTGGTTTGTTTCCCTAACTAGTCGTGGAAGTCTCCCTCATAAACCTTACATTGGGAATCTCACAAAGCTCATACTCTTACTGCCCCAAATTGGTCTTGTATTCTCTTTTGTTGGATTGTAACCACGACATATCTTTAAACCGTTCATGATGAGCCTCATAAATGGGTAATTATATGGGCTCATTTTACCTCAGAACCTAGTAAAATCAACCATTCTCTTAGCTTATTGTATGATTTTCTGATTATATTTATGCTTATACAGTGAGTTGATTTAATTATTATGCCATGTGGTCTAACATGTATTTAATGCAGATTATTGATGGATTTCGAGGTCAAATTCAAGGATATAGTGGTCAAAATGTAGCAATAGCTTGAATTAGATAGAGAAGAGGACTTATAGGAGGGAATCCCCCTCATTTATTGCTCCTCACTTCGAATTCCCATTCATTCAGCTCGGAGTACAAGCAGTCGAATCATGCACTAGAAGGCAGCCGAGCAAGTAGAAGATGATTGATAGTTATCTCGAGTTTTGGGAGCCAAGCCTCCCTGATTTTAAGGAAATTGTTAGTAGATTCAGATGTATAAGTAGAGAGGCATAGGGCCTCACTAGAGTCAGATTTCTTGTGTAAACTCTGCTCAAATTTCGAGCTTACTATTTTATGACAGTTTTATGTAATCTTGTTATTTTTTGATAATGAAGATGGAATCCTTTTTGAGCTAGCATTGAGTTACCTCAGAGGGATGAAGCTCTTGGGTCAGGGCCAAATCCAAGTAGCCAAGCTTCTCTTTACTTGTATTTGTATGCTTTACTTCAGTTTGTAGACTAGTTTGATGTTAGATGTATTTCTCTTATGGTTAAGAATAGGTTTCTTTTGATGATTTAGTAGCTTGCTTCCATTTGTGCTTTCTGTAGTAGGTTAAGAAGAGATCAAAGAAGATTCAAAAGGCTAGAAACAGTGCCTTGGCCTCTCTTGCTCCCCTTAGGACCATGATTTGAGGCAAAGACTCTCTTGCTGCCCCAAAAACACATATTTTCCTCATTCCTAAGACTTCTAGTGTTTGCAGCTCTCTAGTAGGTTAATAGTCCAGTTTTGCTTTGCTTTAGATCTTCTTTAGTATGTTCACTTCCTGATTTGAAATAGTCCTTTTTCATGCTTTCCTTTCTTACAGCATTTCCGAGCATTTCCTTCTATACATCATAGTTTAGGCCATTTTAATGAAAAACTCTATTTTTCCTAGGATGTACTCATTTCATTGGTTGCTTGATTTTCTTGGTTGACTGTCAGTTTCTATGCAGCATATCTCTTCCAGCAGTAGGCTAGCTTACCAGCAATCACACCCTCCATCTAATCCATGCCCTATTAGTCTCCCCAACCTCACCTTAATTCTGCCCTAAATTCCTTCATTTTTCATAGAACTTCTTCCTCTCTCCTTGAGCAAACCCAATCATATTTCTCTCTCCTAGTGATTCATGGTAGACCTTAGGCACCCTAACTCCTCATTCCAACCTTCATCCACATTTTCCACCCACTCTCACACCCTCAAAATAGCGGAAATTTCTCTCGGCCTCTTCTTGTAGGCCTCCTATAGTTTCCCTATTTTCCTCCTGTAGTTTTTCCTGCAGGCTTTCTTTTGAAGGCCGAGTGTGGGAAAAGCCTCCAGAAGGCCGCCTAAGACCTCCTACGAACCATCCACACCATCCTACATCCTCCCAAGCTCCAAAACTACCCTATAACACCACCTGATTGCTGCCACACTCACACACAATAAATTAAATGGATGTTAAATTCACATAAAAACACATAAAAATCCAAAAATATGTTTTTTGCTTATTTACTTCCAGAAATAGTTGGTTAGATGTTTTTACTTCCTTGAGTACGTAATGGAATTTCTTTCATGGTTTTCATAGTGTTTTTGGCAAAATTAGCATTAGCTTGTTAATTAGGGTTTACTAGGTTTTGCTTTACATTCCAGTCTTTCCTTTTTCTGCAGTTAGAATAGCATCTGTAGAGTAATCTTTCTTCTCTTTCATCACACATAGAGCTTCTTCTAAAATCTATAGAAGTTGGCTTGAGCTCCTAGTGATCTCGCGTCAGCTGACCAAGTGACAACTTGCAATGAGAACTAGTACTTATGCATATAGCACCGACGCTTCCAAGTTTGTTACGAACTACCGGGTTGATAAAAGTAAAGTTGGTAGCCCAGGAATTGCAGCATTCTTGCTGCAATATTGGTGCTCACCACTTTTTCGCGCCGTTTCTGGGAAGCGTCAAAGTATTCTGTGATTACTGATTTCTTTTATTTCCTATTGCAACATTCTACTAATAGTTTATTTCGGCAAAAGTAGACTAGTCATCTCTTTTCTTTCAGTTCTGCATTTCCTTGCTTTCCTTTTCAATTCTGCAAATTTCCATTCAGCAAGTTCATTTTAGCTAGTTGCAATTTGTTTTGTTCAATCACAATTTCAGTTTCTGCAGGTACTTTCAGTGTGGGGAAAAAGAAACAAAAACCCAACCAAAATATTTCCTTCCATGCCTCGTAGGAGTAGAGATAACTTAGGAAAAATTTTGCCCAACGCCCCCACTGCTTCACACAGCCAACCTTCTCTCTTCTTTGGTGGCTGCAATCAAGAAGAACCCTTAGGTGAACATCCAGACATATTTGAAGAACCTATAGCGGAAGAAGAAGAAGAAAACATTCCTTTGGAGCCAATGGCTTAAAACAGAAATATTAGGGGAAATGGAGAGAGAATAGACGGTACCTTCCCCATTCGGAGATCAATGGGGACACCAAAATGAATAATATAAGTCCTTGAACCCCATCTCACTTCCATGGTCTGACTACAAAAGATCCTGACACCTTCTTGTTCGAGTCTGTTGTCATCTGTCTAACTTATGACTATGCAGAAGACGAGCAAAACTTGAAATTGTTCCCTTCTACTCTCAAGGATGTAGCACTACACTGATTCATGGGATTACTTGGAAATCGCATCACAACTTGGGCTCATATGCAGCAGGTCTTTAACAACAAGTACCAAGACTATTGTAGGTCAAAAGATACTAAAGAAGAAATCTTTTGAATGACCATAGGAAGTGATGAGTCCCTAGAAGACTATGAAGAGAGGTTCCAGCTCGGCTGCAAAAGGGCCAAGTGTACACTTGACCCTAAGTCTCTGAAGTTGGTCCTGCTCAGGGGAATTCAGGAACACCTTTTAAACACCCTCCATCTACCGACCGGAGGAGACATCTACCAACTATCCTATGAGGACATAAAGACTATTTTGTAGAAATTTTGAATAATATGACACTTATTCACAGAGATTATCATGATTATACACTATTTGTGGAATCATGCATAATACATAACCTCCTCTACATTGATCATCAATTTAGTGGAATTAAGAAACAATCGCATGCACACATTGAAGCATCAATCACACATATCAACACAGTATATCACGGGGAAAGAATACAGCTGAAAACCACCAACTATCTGTATATTATATTGATTGAGAACATGTAACAATACATAGTACAATACTCCTCGCAATTACTCAGTACTATCTCCACCTGTTACACACAAACTAGCTCATATCTGAATCAAGTCACTGGCTCAAATCTCCTGCTTTGTTTGCCTGCCTCCACTGCGCAATACCTGCATGAGAATGGATGAGAATGGTTGATCCAAACTCGTATTTCCCTTGTGTAACACTACGCAATCCTCATTGGCAATCTCAATCCACTGATTGTGCAAATCACATGCACAACTATAGTCACAACTGACAGTTGTCTTGCCCTTTCACTCATCTCTAACATTTGTCTCCACTGAACTGTCCATGCACTGAGTTAACTGATGTATTCCTCAGTTGATTCGTGAGTTAATAATTAGTGAATTAATTAATAACTAATTCACATCACTCATCACTAGTGTATTTGTTAGTTAGACTAAATACAACTAGTTCAACTAAGTCAAACTAAACACAACTCCATCAACTCCAC
>APFE031023069.1:77707-94822 GCA_000404065.3 Pinus taeda | reverse complement strand
TAGAGCAACTAGAAAGAAAGGTAGGGGGAGTCAACCCATAGCCAATACCTCTTCTTCCAATTCATCCTTTAAAGGTGAAATTGGAAACATGCTGGAAGACTTCAAGAGTGAGATGATGCACACTCTTTCCATGCAAATGGATACCTTACATATCAAAAGAAAACAAGAGGAAGCAGAGAGGGCTTTGGCCATTTTTTTCCCTAGATGCACTAGGAGGCATCCTAGGAATGAATTCCCATTGAACTCTATAGAGGTTTGTTCAGTATGTGAAGAAGATCATTCTACAAATCAGTGCCCTTCCTTGCCCAAACTTAAATTTGTATACCAAGGGGCCAAAAGAGTCATTGAATAGATCTATTTCATAAACCAAAGGAGGCTGCATGGACCTAGACCATACTAGCAAGGGACGCAAGGGACATCTCAAGCATACTACAACCCCAATCACGTCACCTCCATACCTTCTTGGGGCCCCCTGCTCATCCTTCCTAGTCCACACCTCCTCCTTGGTCCTTCACATCTCAATATCATGCCCAACCAGCCACCCATTCATTTCAATCCTATGCTCAGTAGCAACCTCAGTGGAATGCATCTCATCAGGGGTGGAGGCCCCAATACAACTCTCTTCCTTCTCTTCTTCCTCCACCACCTACCCAACCACAATCGTTACCTTCTGCTTCATCAAGGCAACCCCAAATGCCTACCCAGCCAAATCCAAACCCCAACAATAGGCAGGCTCAGCAAGTGTATAGTGGGGAACCATCATACCCAACTTATGTTGTGGAGATTCAAGAAATTAACTTGTGATCTGGGAAAGTTCTCCCAAGTAGCCAACTTCCACCTAGGGAGGTTGAGGAAGATAAAGAGGAAAGCGAACCTAAAGAAAATCCACCCTTTCCTGAGAGACTATCCATGACAATCCAGCCTACCCCAGAAGAGACTAAACTCCTGGGAGAATTGAAACATTTATGTGTGAAGATACCACTTCTCCAAGCCATAAAAGATGTGCTATCTACAATAGGTTGATCAAAGAGAAGTGCTTTAGGCATCCAGGAAGGCGTAAGAGAGATGCCCCAACCATCAATGTCATAGGACAACTGTCCGACCTGATGTTGGGGTAGATAATCTGTCCAAAATATCTAGACCCTGGAAGCCCAGTAGTTGATGTCCACATCAATGGCACAATGGTCCCACATACCTTGATTGATTTGGGAGCTACCATTAATGTGATTATAAACGAAACAGTGCTCAAACTTAACCTCTAAGGCTCCTTGAGGAAGACCACGACAGTGTTGTAGCTATCTGACCACTCCACAATGACCCCTGATGGGATTGTGGAAGATGTGATGGTCTCCATTTATTCTTGGGAGTACCCTACTAATTTCTTGGTTCTCTAGCCAAAGGCAAAGCTCACTGGGTATCCTCTCATTCTGGGAAGACCCTGGTTGGCTACAGTCGATGCCTACATCAGTTGTCGAGCTGGGAACATGACCATAGAGAACGGCACATGTCCAAACAGTTAATCCTATATCCTCATGCCCAACCCTTGCTAGAACACGATCTACCTCTCTAGTTGGAGGAGGAGGATGAGGATGAAGTTTATTGTGCACCATTTTGTACATTATAAATCACCATGGGGGGGAAACAGCAAGATGAGGATGATATGATTGAAAATTTGATTCAGAATCCACCTCCCAGTGTATCACCATTAGAAGACATAGTGAGATAAACCCAAAACAACCCCTCAACTGATCTTGGTGTGGCCGACCCCACTTCTCTCCATGTTAAAAATATAGAGTCGGCCCACAAAGAACATTGAAAATCAATCCATCCCTATCTACTTCCCAGGAGGAGCTATGCATCATACTGAGAAAACATCTAGATGCCTTCTCCTAGAGTTACAAGGAGATGAAGGGATTGCACCCTTCAATATGTACTCATTGTATATACATCAAAGAAGATTGCAAGCCAGTCAGGCAGCCTCAAAGGAGGTGAACCTAGCACTTAAAGATATTGTTAAGGAAGAACTCCAGAAATTGCTTGATGCAAGATTCATCTATCCCATCTCTGACAGTGAATGAGTCTCTCCTTTGGTGCTAGTGCCAAAGAAAAATGGTAAGTGGAGAATCTGTTTCGACTATCGGAAATTGAACAAAGCCACTAAAAAGGACCATTTTCCTTTACCTTTCATAGATCAAGTGTTAGACAGTCTGGCAGGGAAAAAGTTTTTCTCTTTCCTAGATGGGTTTAGCGGTTACAATTAGATTCAAATCAGCCCAGAAGACCAAGATAAGACCACAATCAGTTGTCCTTGGGGTACCTTTGCATACCAGGTCCTTCCTTTTGGTTTGTGTAATGCTCCAACCACTTTCCAAAGAGCGGTATTGAGTATATTTTCTGAACTGGTTTATGATGCAATAGAAATATACATGGATGATTTTACTCCTTTTGGCTCTAAATTTTAGGAAGCTTTATCTAACCTAGGAAAAGTTCTAGATAAGTGTATTGAGATGAACCTATCCCTCGGTCTGGAAAAATTTGAATTTTTGATGACTGAAGGGACTATGCTAGGTCAAGCAATATCTCAACAAGGACTGCAGGTGGACCCCAACAAAATTGTCATCATACAAAGGATCCCACCTCCTCAAAAGCTGAGAGATGTCATAAGCTTCCTAGGCTTAGCTAGGTACTACAAGAGATTCATTAAAGACTTCAATAAGTTAGCCTCTCCTTTGTTTGGCCTCCTAGGCAAAGATGTTGAGTTCATATGGTTGGGAAACTGCCAATAAGCCCTAGATACCTTGAAGAGCAAGCTAGTGACTACCCCAATTCTCAAAGGCCCAAATTGAGCCCTACCCTTTCACATTCATAGAGATGCCTCGAACAAAGCAATAGGAGTAGCCTTAGGACAAATTGATGAAAATTTACCTTATGCCATATACTTTATAAGCAAAAACTTGTCAAATGCAGAGTTAAACTATACAATGACTGAGAAGGAACTCCTAGCTATCGTGCATTCCTTAAACAAATTCAGACATTATATCATAGGCTATCAAACCTTTGTGCACACTGATCATGCTGTAATTAGATATTTAATGAACAAACCAGATGTAAATGCTCGCATTATTAGATGGTTTCTTTTACTACCGCAGTTTGATCTTACCATTATTGATAAGCCTGGTAAAGAGAATGTTGTTGCTGACTTTTTGTCTAGAGTAAATTTGCCTGCAAGTGAAGTAATAATGGTGGATGACCAAATTCCATATGAACACCTATTTTCTATATCAGTACTCTCTCCATGGTTTTCTGATATAGCAAACTACTTGGTTACAACACAGTTCCCACCACACCTATCCTCAAAAGAGAAGAGAAAGATAGTAACGAAAAGCGCCCCTTTCACCTGGATTGGAGGAAATCTCTTCAAACTTGGCCTAGATCAGATCTTGAGAAGATGTTTCAGGGAGGAGGAAGTCTTTGACATCCTCCTGACTTGTCATGACGAGCCTTGTGGAGGTCATTTTGCAGCAAAAAGAACCGCCTTCAAGATATTGCAAGCAGGTTACTACTAGCCCACTCTTCATCAGGATGTGAGGAGATACATGACCTAGTGTGATCGGTGTCAAAGGATGGGGAAACCCACTCCAAAGGATGAAATTCCCATGCAACCTCAAGTGACCTTTGAGCCATTTGAGAAGTGGGGCATGGACTTTGTGGGGCCTATCAACCCCCCTTCAAAGTAAAAGCAGTACATCATTGTGTGCACCGACTACCTAACAAAGTGGGCAGAGACAAAAGCAATCAAAGCAGTGACAGAGTAAAAAGTAGCTGATTTTTTGAGGGAAAACATATTCTACAAGTTCGGGTATCCGAGAGAGTTGGTCACAGACCAAGGCAGTTAGTTCACTTCCAACCTGATTGAAGACCTTCTCACACATCATAAGATCAAGCACAAGACTTCCACCCCTTACCATCCACAATCCAATGGGAAAGTTGAGGTCACTAACAGAGCATTGGAAGGGATCCTAACTAAGGTAGTGAGCAGCAGCAGAAAAAATTGGGTGGATAGATTAGTTGAGGCCACGTGGGCCTACAACACAACATGAAAGACCACCACCGGGTTCACACCCTATGAACTGGTCTATGGGAAGAAGGCTTTGCTATCAATAGATTTTGAATTCAATACCCTAAGGATGGCAGCTCAGCTGAACCTAGACCTAAGCATGCATAGAAGGAGAGATTACTTTAGCTCAATGGATTGGATGAATATAGATTGCAAGCCTTTCTCCATACAGGGGTAGTTCAGCTTCAGAGAAAGATATGGCATGATCAAAATATTAGGGAGAAGCAATTCCAAGAGGGAGATTGGGCACTACTCTATGATTCAAGATACAAGGATTTCAAAGGCAAGCTGAGGACAAGATGGTTGGCACCCTACACTGTGGAGAAATGCAATGACAATGGTTCAGTTCTGTTCAGAACCATTGGACATCGGTTGAAAGTCTACAATAAACCCCTCTTCAAACGAGATTTTATTGAAGATTTGAATAAAACAGTGATGGTAGTGGAGCATGTCTTATCTTCCACTTCACCCACTCACTAAAGAAAAAAGAGAAAAAAATAAGGACTCAAGTGAAAACCTCCATGAGGTGCTTGAGTCCCATCATTGGGTTGAAAACCTCTTCTGAGGCGGCCCAGTGATGTCAAAAAAAATGGAAAATAATAAGATACCTGGGTGAAAACCTACCTTGGAGACACCCAGGGCAGGCAATTAAGGTGAAAGCCTCTCTAAGGCACCCTAGTTGTTTTCAAAAAAAAAAGAGAGAAAGAAAAATGAATTTTTATTGCATTGTAGGTTTGCAGGAGGACTAGAGGGAACAAAAGAAGGTGACAAGGGGACCTTGACATTCATATCAGCATCCATCTCATCTTCTCCACACCTTCCTCCATCACTTTTGGCATCTCTTTCACCCCATTGTACCTCCTCTTCCAAAACTATGTTTTCTACAGAAGGCTCCTATAGGAATTACAAAGAGCCAAAAGTGTCTACAAGAGGCAGTTTGAGGGACAAGAAAAGCTTCATGAGGAACCTATAATCCCTCTTACCATATTCAAACCTCCTTGCCATCATTTCCAAGCTTGCATCACACTCCAAGAATCATTATTATTATTATTTTCCCTTTCCAAGAAAAAGCACACAAAAATAGTTTTTCAATTTTGAAAAAAACAAAAATAAAAGGAGGAAAAGGCACCATTAACTTTACCTGAAGCTTACCTACTATCCTCCATCATTCATCTCCACTTCTAGCATCATTCTTGAGCTCCAAGCATAGGGAAATAGCTGAAGTTTCAAGGGGAGAAGTAGCTACATGAGCTCTTGTAGGAATCCATGTAGCAGCTAATCCCATAGAAGTCCAGCACCAGCAGCAAGGGACGACACATCTGAAGGTTGAAAAGGCACATGCAGCTTAGCTCCAGCAAAAGAAGAACCTGCAAAAACACACAAAAACACATCAGCAAGCAGAGACAACATGCATGAAGGAAAATGAAGGCATGCAGCAGAGAAAGCCACAGCACTTCACAGTCAATGGCAGTATATACACTTGGATTACAGGTAAGTAGCTAAGTCACTCCTTTATCTGCATTTGTGTAAATGGGAATCATACTAAGGCAACAAGATTGTTGAAATTGAAAGAGGGAAAGGTGGCCAGTTAACTTGGCCACCTTCATTTACTTGACTCCACTTAACCGAGATATCACCCACACGTGCGCACAATCAACTCAAGCAAAAGATGCAAAGGACAAGTAGTGGGAGGAAGAGTTAACTCCGATCCAGTAATGAGGGGATGATTATGAGGGGGGTCATGATGACCAAGTAGGTGGGGACCAATGGTCCTAATCTGGGCAACGTACACCTTGCCATCTCAGCACTCATAACCGAAAACAGCCATAAAAGGTAATGAGCACTCCTCCCCGCGCATTCTCACCACCTTTTCTTCAGTTTCTCCTCGTAACTCAACCACATAGAAGTCTTCTTATTCCACTATAGCCTCGTATCCACGATCCTCCATCGATTTCCTCCATATTTTTTCTCTCAGAATATTCTACAGTATCCCTACAGGTTTTCTATAGGAGCATTTACAGGAAATCTACAGGAGGGACAACGGGCTTCTACAAGAGGGGCACTGAGTCATTTTGAAGGGAGGAAACATGATTTTCGCCACGAATTTCAATCTGAAGAGGTAGGGTTCATGAATGCCCTCTATTGAATATCAAAATGTGAAAGAGTTGGTCTCAAATTGAAGATAAAATGAGTCTTTAAGAGGGTAGAAATACAAAAAAAAAAAAAATGTTTTAAAAAAAAACACAGTCCCCTCTATTTTTCTATTGCACTCAAAATTCTTTGTCTCCACCTCCATATCTAGTTTTTCAAAAGAAGTACAAGCAGTATGATAAGGGGGTTTATGATAAAAGAGCCCACTAACTCCACTAGACTCCATGCACATCCTCAAGTGGTGGAAATATTTACAAGGGCAAACTAGATGAATTTCTTTGAGAAGTTTGGAGGGTTTGATGATGAAATTTCCCATGAATTTGCTCTCTCTTTGGTTCCTCGCACAAGAACTCATGATATTGTAACCATTAGAGGCCTCTCCTTTTAAATAACCCCTAAATTCATCAGTAGGGTCCCTACCCTTCCTCTTGGGCTGCCTTGGAGTAAAGATGAGAAAATAATTGGCCAGGCTGCCAAGAGGAAATTTTTCCAAGATAATGAAACCCCTGTTGAAGACAAAAATTGAATTAGGAGGGCTAATGTACCATATCCCTGGGATGAGGTTAGCTACCAAGTGATCAAATACATTTCTTGTGAGGGGAGGCACAGCATTATTTATGGATATCATTTCAGAATCCTCCAAGAATTGAGATATGGCATAGATACCCCAGCACATCAAAAGCTCAGTATCCCTTACTTTCTCCTTCAGTCCCTCATTGACTCCAGCACCAAGGTACAAGAAGGAAATTCACATCAGCTAGCTCACCATGGCCTAATCAAGATCCTAGTAGAAGAAGCCCTCCATACCCTTACAATCCCTATGGCATGGGAAGTTTTTAGAAATGTGACATCTAAGGATGACATCAAGGCATTAACCTATGATGTCAGTCCTGCTATCAGTGAGGAGGGAGAATAGCAAGGAGGAGAAGATGAAGCCAGTGGTAACATAGCAAAGCAAGAGAGGAAGGAGGAAATAAAAGAAATAGAGGAGGGGAGAGTTGAAGAGACAGAATAGGAGGTAAAAAGAGACATAGTAGGAGGAGGAAAAAGAGACAGAAGAGGGAGAAAAGGAGGTAGAGAGGGTTGAGCAAAGAGAAGAGTCCCCTGAAACTTTGGAAAGAGAAGCAGCAGCTGCCCTCACTGCCCTCAGTATACTAGTCTAGCAGAAGAAGAAGAGGAAAAGAAAAACCTCCATATATTTCGGGGCAAGGAAGAGTACCATAATTAAAACAGGCAAACCTTGGCCCTCATCAAATACTCCCATTAACATTGAAGATTCACCATCTACCAAGGTGAAAGAATCTCCTTCCAAGACACCCATAACCTATGAAAGGAGGACTACAAGATCTTCTACATGGAAGGGAAAGGCAATTCTACAGGACCCCAAACCAGACCTACAGGAGGCTAAAATACTCCTACAGGAGACATTGTCCAAACTACAGGAGACACAAAAACTTGAGGAAAATATTGGAGGACTGCCAGAGGTGAAAGAGGAAGCACAAGAGCTACAAGAACCTAACCCCTAACCTAATCTTGACTCCTATTATAGACTACTTGAGGGAGGCAAGATAATCCCACAGAAATTTGCAATTCCACTATTTTTTGAATTGGAAAAATAGAAAGTGAGAATGCATAGGTGGATGCAAATAGCCAAGTCCAAAGGAGTTGAGAATATTGGCCACATGGAAGACAAACTCAAGGAAATGGGTAGGGAAATGAGTGATCTCAGAGACAGAGAAGCCATTACAAGAAGCCACCTTGAGGATGAGAATGAATTACTAAGGAGGCAGCTGCAAGAG
The DNA here is from genome assembly GCA_000404065.3 of Pinus taeda. Classification (NCBI taxonomy): domain Eukaryota; kingdom Viridiplantae; phylum Streptophyta; class Pinopsida; order Pinales; family Pinaceae; genus Pinus; species Pinus taeda. Next base: position 86,755 of record APFE031023069.1, on the reverse strand, counting down.
AAAGAGACTCATTTGGCATACATGGCCAGCTTATCCATAGAAGCATTACAATGCAGAACACCAGGAAAATCTTATGGCCTCTATCTGAAGGATCAATGGCTTCAATTCCAAATAAAAACTTTGGCATAAAGAGGCATAATGCCTTTCTAAGACTACAGACAGTTCATGGATTTGTGTGACCAAAGAACCTTCGAGGACGAAGCAAAGATGGCAGAGTTCTATCTACATATCGTGGCCCTCAAAGACCTGGATGTGTGGGACCCCAATGCCAAGCTAGGGGATTTGCAATTAATGTCCATGGCGTCATGGATGAACCATGAATAATTGAGGGCAGCAGAAATGAAAAGATTGTTAATAAAAGAGTAGAATGAACCATTGATGATATGATCTAAGCCATCAGATCCTATGGCACTCATCAGCACACACAACCTACTTGCCAATTACCCTCAGATTGCCCCTAAATATCTATCCAATCAGGAACAAGCCATTGCACAATTTGAAGATATGTTTAGGCTACTTGGGGATGACCATGTGCATGCATGCATGAGAAGATGGAACACCCTACCCCACAGCTTACAGATCAGAGAATACCATTCCCCCATGAGGCTGAATGAGGCATTGAAAAGAGTGCCAATGTACAAGCGCTCCATGCAAAGGCTGAAGATCAACTAGATTGGCCTCAAACTGAGTCCTCCACTCATATTAGGCATGCTGGAAGGCAAAAGAGAAGGATCAGTGGAAGAACATAGAGAGAAAGGCTGGATTTTATGGAGAACATGAGCAGACCACATCAAAATCCTAGAATGCTAGGGAGGCCACTAGGGCCATGAAAGACCAAAAGATTGACTAGGTTGCTCAGAGGATGAGCAACACCTTCATTAGGGGGGTGATGATGAGCCTCATAATTGGGTAACTATATGGGCTCATTTTACCTCCTAACCTAGTAAAATCAACCATTCTCTTAGATTATTGTATGATTTTCTGATTATATTTATGCTTATAGGGTGAGTTGAGTTAGTTATTATGCCATGTGGTTTAACATGTATTTAATGCAGATTATTAATGGATTTCAAGGTCAAAGTAAAGGATCTAGTGGTCAAACTACAACAATAACTCGAAGTAGACAGAGGATAGGACTTATAGGAGGGATCCCCCTCATTTATTGTTCCTCACTTCAAATTCCCCTTCATTCAGATCGGAGTACAAGCAGCCGAATCATGCACTAGAAGGCAGTTGAGCAAGTGGAAGATGATTGATAGTTATCTCAAGTTTTGGGAGCCAAGCCTCCCTGATTTTAAGCAAGTTGTTGGTAGCTTCAGATGTATAAGTAGAGAGGCCTAGGGCTTCACTAGGGTTGACATTTTTTCTTGTGTAAACTCTACTCAAATTTTGAGCTTACTATTTTATGACAGCTTTATGTAATCTTGCTATTTTTTGATAATGAAGATGGAATCCTTTTTGAGATAGCATTGTGTTACCTCAGAGGGCTGAAGCTCTTGGGTTAGGGCCCAATCCAAGCATCCAAGCTTCTCTTTACTTGTATTTTTATGCTTTACTTCAGTTTGTAGATTAGTTTGTTGTTAGATGTATTTCTCTTATGGTCAAGAATAGGTTGCTTTTGATGATTTAGTAGCTTGATTCCATTTGCGCTTTCTGTAGCAGGTTAAGAAGTGATCAAATAAGATTCAAAAGGCTAGCAATAGTTCCTTGGCCTCTCCTCCTTCCTCTGGGACCATGATTTGAGGCAAATACTCTCTTGTTGCCCCAAAAACACAGATTTTCCTCATTCCGAGGACTTCTAGTGTTTGCAGCTCTCTAGTAGGTTGATAGTCCAGTTTTGCTTTGCTTTAGATCTTCTTTATCATGTTCACTTCCTTATTTGCAATAATCCTTTTGCATGCTTTCCTTTCTTACAGCATTTCCTAGCATTTCCTTTTATACATCATAGTTTAGGCCATTTTAATGCAAAACTCTGTTTTTCCTAGGATGCACTCATTTCATTGGTTTCTTTATTTTCTTGGTTGACTGTCAATTTCTATGCAGAAAATCTCTTCCAGAAATAGGCCAGCTTACCAGAAATCACACCCTCCATCTTATACATGCCCTATAGGTCTCCCAAACCTCACCTCAATTCTACCCTAGTTTCCTTCATTTTTCATAAAACTTCTTCCTCTCTCCTTGAGAAAACCCAATCATCTTTCTCTCTCCTAGTGATTCATGGTAGACCTTAGGCACCCTAACACCTCATTCCAACTTTCATCCACCTTTTCCACCCACTCTCACACCCTCAAAACAGCGAAAATTGCTCTTGGCCTCCTCCTATAGGCCTCTTGTAGTTTCCTTGTTTTCCTCCTGTAGTTTTCTTGTGTCCTCCTGTAGTTTTTCCTGTAGGCTTTCTTTTGAAGGCCGAGTGTGGGAAAATCCTCCAGAAGGACACCTAAGACCTTCTAGGACCCAGCCACACCATCCTACATCCTCCCAAGCTCCAAAACTTCCCTCTAACACCATCTGTTCTCTGCCACACTCACACACAATAAATATGATGCATGTTAAATTCACATAAAAATCCAAAAATAAGTTTTTTGCTTATTTACTTCCAGAAATAGCATGGTTAGATGTTGTTTACTTCAACTAGTAGGTAAAGGCATTTCTTTCATGGTTTTCATCGTGTTTTTGGAAAAAGTAGAATTAGCTTGTTAATTAGGGTTTACTAGGTTTTGCTTTACATTCTAGTCTTTCTCCTTTCTGTAGTTAGAATAGCATCTGTAGAGTAATATTTCTTCCCTTTCATCACACATAGAGCTTCTTCTGAAATATATAGAAGTTGGCTTGAGCTCCTAGAGATCTCATGTCGGCTAACCAAGTGACAACCTACAATGAGAACTAGTACTTGTGCATATAGCACTGACGCTTCCAAGTTTGTTACGAACTACCGGGTTGATAAAAGTAAAGTTGGTAGCCCAGGAGTTGCAACATTCTTGTTGCAATACTCGCACTCACTAGTTCAATGGTGGTTGGAATGTATGACCAGATGGGACTCCTACACCAAATGATGTGATGTCTAATTGAGACTTCACATCGGGGATATCCCCTTACAATGTTGGCAGCATCTAGCACCATCAACAGTATCCTTAGTGTGTGTGTGTAGGATAGATATGGTATTGTTATAATAAAATAGGACCATGAAAGGTTCTAACCTACATAAAAATATAGCCATAGAAATGTAATCAATCATAATTTAGTGCTTAATAAGGGGTTTTAAGGTTAGCAGGGGTCTTATATAGGGATTAACATGTGCCTTTCCTTTAAACAAGTGTTTCCCTCAAAACTTGACCATCTACAAGTGTTTTTTCATGAATGACTCATACTCTCGTGTCTCTTAATCCATTGGTGGGTTCCTTCTTTTGATGAAATACTCAATAGTTGTTCAATTTCTTAACTGCTTAAACCTTGTTTCCATACTTGCTTCTAGTTCTAGTATGATTTTCCCTTCTTCATTAATATCTATTAAGATAGTTTGGACTAGTATGTTATTATTGACTACCAACTTTAAGAAAGAGACATGGAAGACTAGATGTACACATCAATATCAAGGCAACTCCAATTTGTCAGTCATACTTCCAATCCTCTGCAACACCTTATCGGGGCTATAATAACTTGCTTCTAATTTATTTTCCTTCTTTTGTTTCTTAAGGGGCATATTTTGATATATTTTATTCTCACAAATGTCGAATCCCCTAAGCTCTCTCCTTAATGTGCTCAAACTTTCACCATCTAAATCATTCCAAGCAACAAATTATAGGAAAATGTCAAGTTGACACATTTGAAGTAGAAAAACCATAGGTTTGTTTATTGTAATACCAAATGTTATGAACTTTATGCCTTAAAAATGACAAGAAACAAATAGTTACAGTTCAATTAAATGGGGAAACCTCCTTTTACAATGAATACAATTTATAAGGCAAGATTTTGTGATTCTAATACTAGGTCTCACTATTGTATTTATAGGAGACAAACAATACAATTATAATAAAGTGGGACCATGAAAGATTCCAGCATACATACCAATATAACCATATAAATGTAATCACTCAATATCTAGGGCTTAACAAGAGATTTTAGTGTTAACATAAGGCTTATATAGGGTTAACATCGCAAGTTTGGGTGACATGGCAAGATAACATGGCTAGATGATGTGTCATGAGTATGTGGCATGAAGGCATGTTTTCAGTGATGTCTCATGCTTATGTGGTGTTTATGTGGCATAATAACATGGAAAGACAACATGGGAAGATGATGTGGATCAAAGTGCATAGGTATGCTAAGGTGCAAGCTAGGTGGTAGTTGAGGTAAAGGTGATGTGGACTTCATGATCTCTAGATATTGAATGTTGGATGTTAGGGCATCGAGTGATCTTGTTATGCTTCTTAACCTGCAAAGCAATACCGAACAGAGAATATGAGAGAAAAATACCCAGAACACAGAATATGCGAAGAAAATATACCCAGAACACAGAATAGCAATGATTTTATTACTCAGAGAGAAATGTTCACAGGCCTCTTCGAGGGGGCAACCTCCAATAGAGCAGAGCTCGATTACAAAACAAGACACGATACTCCTCGCAGGGATTCTCTATCCTTTATATATGACTCATACATGCAATACCACGGGCCAATACCGTGGGTTTTATTAATACCATCTATCTAATACTACCGCCCATTTACCCTTTATTTAATACTACCGCCCATTTGCAACTAACTGTGGTCCCTTCATTAATTTCGGGTTAACCACTTACAAATATTAATATGGGCTTTATTGACTCTTGACTATGACGTGATCCCATGACATGAATAAGGGGGTTAGGGTGGGACCCTAACAGAATATCTAATGATTGACCTAACTGATAAGAGTCGAATATATGATGGCTTGCATGTTCTATCACATATCTGATGGATGTCTACGAATATATATCTATATATAATTTCAAGACTTTACATTAGGATAGTCATCAAACTCAAAGTTTCAAGTCATTAAGTGACCTGGGAAATTTTCATGAATGCTTTCAAATAAAAATCCCCATTATACAAGACCATTTACTGACACTTATTTGTAATTGAAATCAACAACAATGTGACTTATTAAAAAACACTTCATAGAATCATCAACACGAAAGCAAGAAGTGATAATCAAGGAGCACAACCATAACTCAACAATATGATAATGGAGTTCGTCCAATGTGGACTATGTCTCTAGGCCCGGTGTGAAGAGTGGGGAGGCCGCTTCTTAAATTGTTGCAAGATGATGATGAGTACATGATGTATTCTTTGTCAATATAAAGATGAACCCATTTTACTAGAGTGGCATGTTTCTCTATGAGATGTTATTCTATAATAACTCTCACACATAAAATCTTTCCTTCAACATGAAAAATAATAGTCTCTCACATAAAGTGGCATACAAGGATCCTCTCACAAAGTGGCATACATGGATCACAAAATCAAATCATCATCTCAGCAAAAATCAAAATGAAGACATGGAAACAATTCATCTTATACCTCCAAGTCTGGGGACGACCTGAAAACCAGCTACTTAAATGAAGGAACTTCCTATGCCATCACGTTCATTGTAAAAAACCATGAAATCTAACTATAAACTTGACCCCTTTTTTACTTAGTCAAATCTGGGCTCCCCGAGAATCTCAAATATTCCTCAAAGATACTCTTCTGCGGTTTGACTGAAATTCGGCTGCTCAGATGGAGAAATTTCTCATGGCATTGCGTTCTTTACGAAAAATCAAGACAAATGAGTATAAAGTTGGCCTAGTTCTGAAATTATCTTTTTTTGGCCTCCAGGGAATCTTTTAGATTCCATACAGATTCTTATGTCAAGGTTCCAACTTCATGGTTGTTAAAATTGGCAACTAGGGCCAAAATTCATGTGGTTCATCTTATTCATGTCTGATAATATGTTCATTAGATTCCTCTCATCGAGAGGTGTAGGATTGATCTAAAGATCATCCGATTCCGATAAGTATTCATGGAGATATGAATTTATTTTGATTATGGAATTATTATCAAGCCAACCTACAACTCATGTAGGCCCACAAGCCCAACAATCACATCTATTCAAACATCAACGTTGTGTATAAAACAGGATAAATTTTCCTCATTTTCACTCACTCATCTCATCACATATCTCTCTCTCTACTGTGCAGAAAATAGTCTCTTCTCTACTGCACAGAAAAGGGTCTCTCTCTCACACATGTGAAGCCGGAAGCTATTGAAATTGAAGCTGCAACTGCAGAACCAAAATTTGACCAGTGTGGACCATAAAACCTCCTTTTCTGATCTCTACTGTAGGTTCATCTGAACCTCCTCTGAAGGCTTCAACTTTTGGTGGTGAAATCAAGCCGATCCGACAGTCGGTTTGCGAGATATCGTCTGCCATAGTTGTGATGATGAAGTCACTAATGCTGCTGATCTAGGGTTTGCTACTTCTGATATAAATCAGATTTATTTTAATATTTATCTCTGCTGAATTATTCAAAATAAAAGAAGATTTGATCAAAGGGTTTCCCCACACATTGTGGGGTTTGTCCCTGGCTAGCCGCCACATCTTGTGTCTCTTGTCTTGGCTTGTTTTCTGTCGATCATTTAATGTTCCATCTGCACTTTACTTTATGTACATGTGATTGCTAATCTGTGGAATATAATAAGAAAAAGAAGTAAACTATTATAAGCATAGAAAATAACGTAACTTAACATGGTATCAGAGTTGAGATGAAGACAAATCCCGAGCAAGAGCAAGAGGAATCACCAAAGAGAAGATTGGCAAGGCTATCCTAAAAGAACTATGGGGTCCTCAACACTCTTTCCTACCGAAGACAAGCTCTGTGAGAAAGATGACTATCACGGATGGAAGATGTCTATCGATCTAACCCTAGAAGATCAAGGAGTGTTGGATCATGTAAGAGGCAATATTGTTGAGCCTCCATCAAATGCATCTGTTGTTGCCTGGAACAAATGGAAAAAACAGAGAAATCAAAACAAAGAAGATCATTTGGGACTCTATCGACAAGCACTTGGTGGCCTACATCTCTGAACTGGACACCTCCAAGGAAATCTACGATAGACTGGTGAGTATATTTAAAGTTAATGATGCAAATAAAGTTTTGTTTCTTAGAAATAAGCTGAGGGAAATCAAGAAGGGTAATGATGAGAGTATGCAAGCATACTTCTTAACAATCACCGAGATCAAGAACAATATCCTATCTATTGGGGAGACTATTATTGACAAAGAAATGGCACTCAAGACTCTTGGAGGATTACCATCTGAATGGTACGTGTTCAGGACTACTCTTCCGAACAATAATATAATTCCTAGTTTTGAGGAATTAATGGCTAGATGCATTCAATAAAAAACAAGGGTAGAAGAGAAATAAATGCCCATGCCCAAAGGTCCTCCTGCTGCCTTTTCTTCTCATGATAAGAAAAGAAATAATTCCGGGACTAAATCAAAAGGAAAAGCTAGACCTAAGGGTGGAAGAAAAGGATGATATTACATTTGTGATAAAGCAGGTCACTATGCAAGGGAGTGCCCTGATAGAAAGGAATCACACCGGGACAATGATCAAAATCCCTTTGATGGAAATCAAAGGAATGACAAATTCAATAGCAAAGGTAAGAGGAGAGTTGGGAATCAAGGAAGAGGACAACCATTCAAGAAGGCTAGAAATTCCAAGATGTATTAAAAGCACCTGACCTCAAAAAGAACCTGGTGTCCATCTCGGCAATGGAAGACAAAGGCTACAAGGTAACCTTAAGCGATGAAAAGGTACGTATATGGAAAAATAATGTTAAATATGCCTTTACTCTTGGGTTTCGTGTTGATTCATTATATCAGGTCAATGGAAGTCTACTAGGTGTCATGTCTTATGACACACCTCTTCAGTCCGAACTTTGGGATCAGAGGTTTAACCCCCTTCATTATAAAGCTCTACTCAGTGTAAGACAAATGGTGTTAGGGATGCCCGAATTTCGAGTAGAGAAAGAAGGTGTATGTCCAGGATGTGCCAAAGGAAAGCTCAAAAGGGGACCATTCCCCTCAAGCCAAAGCATGACCTTCGATATATTACAGTTGGTTTACTCAGGAATATCTAAGGCTGGCATTAAGAGGGAGATTACTACACCACATACTCCTAAGTAGAATGGCGTGGAAGAAAGGGAGAACCGTACAATTGTGGAAGCTGTCTCTATGGGTAGATGATGTAACAATGCCTGATGTAGCAGAATCCATGGATCCTATTTATCCACCTGAGCCTTCCTCTGCTAGGAAGAGGCCTTCATGGCTTAGGGGGATACTTGATGATGTTGAAGGATGTGCTACACCCCGAGGAACCTTTCGTGAAATTAAGAAACCTAATAGGTATCATGGATACCTGACCATCATGAGCACGATCATACAAAATGAGCCTTCATCACTCTCAGATGCTGTCAAGCATCAAGTATGGAAGGATACTATGACCAAAGAATATGAGTCTACTATGGAGAATGATGTCTAGGAAGTAGTTCCCAGACCCTAGGGCAAGATAACTATTACTTCAAAATGGCTTTACAAGATAAAGCTACAGCAGATGGAAGTACGAAATAGTATAAGGCTCATTTTGTTGCTCGTGGTTTCTCACAGAAGGAAGGTATAGACTATGATGTGATATTTGTACCTGCTGCCAGATATATGACCATCCGCTTGATCATAGCCCTTATGGCTTCACAAGGCTGGAAACTACATCAAATGGATGTCAAGACTGCGTTCTTGATCGATTCGATCAAAGAAGAGGTCTATGTGGAGCGACCCGAAGGATTTGAGGTTTATGAATGAAAATCTCATGTATGCAAGTTGAAGAAGGCTCTCTATGGGTTGAAGCAAGCACCCCGAGCATGGTATGAGAGGATTGATAGCTACTTGATGAAGTTGGGATTCACTAGGAGTAAAGCCGATCCTAACCTTTAACTTAAGGTTGAAGATGACGAGCCTCTCATACTGGTGTTG
>APFE031023069.1:47626-73569 GCA_000404065.3 Pinus taeda | reverse complement strand
TTCCCCTCGCGAGGGTGGAAGCTCATGAGGCTTGTCAAAGACCGTTCGATGGGTATTTAAAAGCTGCTGCATCTCAGGATGAATTGGCAGAGGTCTGGTTTCGATTACCTGGATTGCATTAAATTGTGCTATTACTCCATGATGGCCCTTTTTTAACAATTTTTCCATCCGATGCGAGCTGATGACCGAGGTGCTCCCGCCTGGAGGCCACGGAGGGTATATGTGGAGTTGTTCTGCTTAAAACTCATATATAACTCCTGGAAATCCATTGTGATTGGCCCAAGGGTGCGAAGCCATTCAACACCTAGGACAATGTCGCATCCCCCCATGTGTATGGCAAACATGTGGGTTTTCAACTGATAATCCCCCATTTGAAGTTTGACATTTTCACAACGGCCTTCACATTTCATTGTGCCCCCATCTGCATTTTGGACCTGGAAGTTAGAGACTGCCCGTACAAAACAATGTGCTGCTTCTGCGATTTTTTGATGGATGAAATTATGGGTACTTCCACTATCAATCAAGACTATTACTGGGCGATGTTTAAGAAAACCCCTGTTTTTGAGAGTTTGAGGGGAAGAGATTCCTGCCAACGCATTGAGCGAAATAACTGGGTCGTCAGATACAGTCTCCTTTTGGTTGTCTTCTTCTATCGCCTCCTGTTCCTCAAGAGGTGGATCTTCCTCAATGGAGCTGTAGTCAGTGGCATCAATTTGAAAAAACTTGGGCTCCTTACATTTATGGCCAGGGGAATATTTTCATCACAGTAGTAACATAGTCCTTGCTTCCTTCTCTCAGCCATTTCCTGAGGTGATACCTTTTGGACCTTAAGTGTCTGAGTCGTGGTATGAGCTTGTGGGGGACGACCTTTAGTGGGGAAATTGGGGCGGCTGTATTGGGCTGTTATGGCACGTTCCACCTTACGGGCTACCTGGCAAGCTTCCAACCATGTGGGAGGGTGGTGGAGTAGAACTTGAGCTTTGATGGCTTCTTTAAGACCACTGATAAAACATTCCGTGTAGAACTCATCGGAGAGATGCTGAGTGCGGAAGGCTAAGGCTTCAAAAGCGGCGATATATTCATCCACTGTACCCGTCTGTCGGAGCTTAGTGAGACTGCCAAAAAAGGAGTCTCCCTGTTCAAAGCGATCTCGAAGGGCTTTGGTAAATTGGACCCAACTCGAAAAAGGTGCATTGCGACGCTGATGCCATAACGCCCATTGCCATCGTTGACTGTCCAAGTACATGGTCGCCACTCTAATCTTAGTCCAATCATCTTCGAGACGATTTAATTCGAAATACTGTTCCATTTGTGCTAGCCATGCGGACGGGTTAGAACCGTCAAATTTCTGCATATCCAACTTGGGAGGTCGCTGACTGAGTGGGAGATTTCTGTTGGGTGGTGGATGGGTGTGCCATGCGTGAGGAGAGTGGCTAGACTCACCCTCATGGTCATTATAGAGGTCCTCGAGGGCTGGCTCCTTGCCCTTATCGAGTGCTAGCTGTACCATGCTAGATAGTTTGTCAAACTTAGTGTTGAGTTCGCTCATATTTGTTTCAAGTTTGTCTAGTCTTTCATTGGCCATTGCTTGAGCTCTAGTTGCTACCATACACCAACTTGCGGAAAAATTGGGACCGCAATTTTTTTTTTTTTGTGTGCAGAAATTGAATGGTACCACCGTGCTCAGCTCGTTGTCCTGATGCTGATGGGCTAGATCACAAATAAGTGCTTCGGAAGATCCCAAACTTTTTTTTTTTTTGGAAAACTCCTAACGGAGTTTTACTCCTTCTTGATCAATACTGCAGTCGTCAAATCCTCAAAATGTCACTGCCGCCAAAAGTCCTGCGAGAATTATAGCCAGGCACAGGAACCCTTCACCACTACTCCGATTTGGTGGATCTGAGAGATCTGGATCATGGATCACTGCTGCTGCTGATCGGATAGAGCGGCGGGACTGATGTCTGCTGTTGTTGCACTCGCTGATCTGGAATAGATGATGTGCGATCCCCCGATAAAAAGGAAACTATGGTCTTGAGGAGTGTCAGGTGCTACAGATCGCAATATACATAAGGGTCTGACAGTAGTACTTGGCTCAATGTTTCAGGGCTCTAACTAAGGAGGATCGACCGTACCCTTAGCCGTACAACCCGACTACCCTATCGTACGGGCGAGTAATCTCTCCGAGTGCTGTTCTCGGTGTACTGTATCCACAAGACGGCCGAAAGTTTATCTATGGCGAGGCTTCAAGGTAGCTATGGGGCTTCCTATATACCCAGAGGGTACGTGGAAGACAGTCCGTGCGCGGTTTTGTCTAATGCGCTACTACTCGAAGGGGTACCCACAGGGGTTACAAGGGAGTCCAACAGACGTGACCACCTCTTGTATTTCCTGTGTGCATGCCTCCCCAAATCCGCAGGTTTATGTGCTCAACGACAGATCCCGTGGTATAAAGACGCTGGAACACGTCTCTAGCCAAAAAGAAATTTCGCTAAAATTTGGAGATCCCACCGAGCCCTGGAAAATGCTCTGATACCACTTGTTATGCTTCTTAACCTGCAAAGCAATACCGAACAGAGAATATGCGAGAAAAATACCTAGAACACAGAATATGCGAAGAAAATATACCCAGAACACAGAATAGCAATGATTTTATTACTCAGAGAGAAATGTTCACAGGCCTCTTCGAGGGGGCAACCTCCAATAGAGCAGAGCTCGATTACAAAACAAGACACGATACTCCTCGCAGGGAGTCTCTATCCTTTATATATGACTCATACATGCAATACCACGGGTCAATACCGTGGGTTTTATTAATACCATCTATCTAATACTACCGCCCATGGACCCTTTATTTACTACTACCGCCCATTTGTAACTAACTATGGTCCCTTCATTAATTGCGGGTTAACCACTTACAAATATTAATATGGGCTTTATTGACTCTTGACTATGACGTGATCCCATGACATGAATAAGGGGGTTAGGGTGGGACCCTAACAGATCTAATGTCAAACTATCAGGATGTCAGGTTTTTATATATAGGGTTGAATCAAATTGAATCATGTTATGTGTTTTAGTGTCATGGGGACACAGTGACTTGATAAATAGAATGGAAATTTGATGGAAGATGGACTTCCAATATTGATGATCCATTATTAGATTGGATTAGGATCGAACATCAAGGAAAGAAAGAATATTAACCCGGTGGTATAATGGTCTATTGTTCATGTGATCAATATAACAACTAGTGGACAAGTTAAGCTAATTCATAAGCTAACATGGCCTTATACAATGGTGAAAGGTGATTAAAAGGGTCACGATGTGACTACCAAGTGGTATGGTATAGATGTTGATGTGGCACTTGGAGGACAATATTCAAATGGGCATAATGTTGTTCTTAGAGCTTAGAATGAGACGAAATTTATATTGTTGGAAAATTCCCTATGAGTAGAGGATTATGTTTTCCTCATAAATGTGTTTTAATGTGGTTGAACTATTAGGAATTTGGGATAACCCCGCTTCATTAAGGTGACCTAGGAGGTTAGGTATGGATACCATGTAAACTTAATCAGACATTAGGAGGCTAGGTATGTTAGATGTTGCAACCAGAATACTTCCTTTATTGCATGAATGGCTACCCTCTATTTAGCCTCCATCACTAATAATGTGAGGATCAACTATTGCGTACTCATCCAACTAATATCTATGTATAACGACTTGAACACATATGTGCTAGTCATCCTTCTTTTGTCTAGATCACCAACCTAGCTGGAATTGGAAAATCCTTGTATAATTGTTTCATTGTCATAATTAGTTCCTTAATGGTGGTGAATTATATGATCACTTGTGCCATAAAAATACCTAAATATTCTTTTGATAGCAAAGCAATGTTCTTTTCTAGGTGTTTTCGTGTATCTACTCAATACCCTCATTGCATGAGCAATATTTAATTGATAGTATATCATTGCACACATTAAACTACCTATAACACTTGGATATTGAAGATGGATCATTTATTCTCTTTCTTCCTATGTCTTTGGTCAATGTTCAATAGTTATTCTTGCCCCAACAAGAATTGGTACCTTCATTGGCTTACAATCCTACATGAAGCATTTCAATATTGTTTCAACGTACTTCCTCTAACTTATCTAGAGATTCAAAATTATGTATTCTATCCTAATCTTCATTCCATGAATGAATTGTGTATCCATAAGATCCTTCATTTCAAATTTTGAGGATGTATGCATCTTCACCTCCCTAATCGCACCCATGTTTTTTCCAATCAGCAACATGTTATCTACATACAACACTACATATATGAAAATATTTCCTTTTGACCTGAGATATATACAGTTTTCATATTGGCTTCTCACAAATCCTAATCCTTTTATGTATTTGTCTAACTTCTAGTACCACATCTTCGGTGATTACTTCAAACCAAATAAGTACTTCCTTAGCTTGCAAACCAGCTTCACCTAGCCCTTTACTACAAGTATTTTATGCCATTTCATGCTCTTCTTCTAAATCACATGTAGAAATGTTTTTTTTACATGCAATTGCTCTATCTCCAAATGAAATGTTGTGGCCAGAGACAGTAGTACTCTAATGTAAGTTAATTTTGGAATAGGAGAAAATATCTTACCGAATTTGACTTCCTTAACTTGGGAATAATATTTTACGACCAGTCGAGCCTTTTACTTCTCAACTTGGAATTTTGCAATAAAAAATTTATTGAACACCAACTCACAACCAACATACTTCCTTCCATCAATTAATTTTACAAAATTCCATGTCTTATTCTTGTGCAAAAAATATATTTCTTCCTTCATTGCTTTCGACAAGAGTTTACCCTCTATTGAGTTGAATGCTCTTTGAATGACCTAGGTTCATCATAAGTGATTACTAACAAAACAACAGACTAAATTTCAAGTGGGTATACCTTTCAATTTATTTCCTATATTTTCCAAACCTCTCCAAAACTGGATTATATTGTTCTACCTCTTCATCTAACTCAATCAACTCATCTAGGTTACTCTCTTCTGACTTCAAGTTGAACACCAACATTTTTTTTCCTTTCTCCTTTTTTGGAGTCTCTTCAGTCCTATAAGTACACCTAAATTCCATAAATATCACATATTAACTATAAACTATCTTCTTTGCCACTACATGCCACATTTTATATCCTTTCCTATCCATCCTTGTAGCCGATGTAAATGCACTTGATTGCCTTGTTATCATCAATCCATTTTATATCGATTTTTCATCTTCTCGTCTGGGATATGGATAAAATCCTCATAATTGAATACTTTGATGTGTGAATGATGTATTTTCATCAAAACATACTTAAGATGGAGTTTTTTCAACCAATGTTAATGATGGAGACCTATTCATTAGGTAACGCATAGTGTTGACTTCCTCTGCCCAAAACTCTTATATCTATGCTACACTATTGAGCATGCTTCTTGCCTTATCTATCAACATCCTATTCATTATTTATGAAACTTCATTCCATTAAGGATTATATGGAGTATTCATTCGGAATTTTATCTCATGTTGTTTGTGGAACTGCTCAAAATATTTACCAAAAAATTCACCTCTATTGTCAATTCTTAACACCATTATCTTCCTATCAATTTGGTTCCCCAAAATATATTTGAACTCTTGAAACTTATTGGAAAACTTTTACTTCTTCTTTAGTAAATACAACCATACCACCCTAGAGAAATATTTAATGAAGGATACATAATATATGGATTCACCTAACAACTACACTAGTACTAGCCAAAATGCATCACTATGAATTAGCTCCATAATTATTTTTTCCATTATGGCGCCAAATGGGAAGATAACACAATTTTTTTCACATAAACACATTGTTCACAAAAATCAATTCCCAAAGATTTACCAGGTAAACCTTCAACCATTCCTTTGCTTGAAGTCATTTCTCTCCAATGTTTCCCATTGTTTGATGTGATAGCATGGTTTCATCTACTAAACAAGAGGTTGACCCATCAACTTTAGGATCAACTAAACTACTACATCCACTTGGTTCTCTATGCCTTGATATTTTTTACAATGTTGGAACCTAAACACTTCTCATCAATACCATCACTCCATGAAGCATCTTACATGAATACTTCTCAAAATATGGTATGCACACTTGCATCACCCATTCAACTGACAATATCAGGTTTCTAGCCAAACCTAGATTGTGGAGTACCCGTGATAATTTCCTACCAATACCACCCTTTAGAACCAATCATAGATGACCTTAACCCACTATCCTAGTTGTTGATTTGTCCCATAAATAAATATCCCCTCCATCATATTCACAAAACCACTCCTTGTGGGATGTCATATGATAGGATGCTCCTAAGTCGATCAGCCATGCATTATTCTTTGACACTTTACTTGTTAAATCTAGATACACATATTCTCCTTCATTCAAAGAAGTTATCCCTTGAGTTGACTACTCATCAGATTATGTGCTTTACTTAACAATCTTTGATTTACAATATCTCTTATAATCCTTTCTTTATCGCATTTCCAACATCTTCTCATTGTCTTAGACAAATACTTAGATCTTCCCTTTGACCTAGATCTCCCTTTGGAGAATTTTCCTTTTCCTCTATCTATTGGTCAACTTCTCACTAACAATGCATATTTGGTTGATCCTTCCATGTTTCTTCACTACATATCCTCTGAAAATACATATGCCACCATGTCATAAGAGTTAGGGTGGTTGTACTACTCCCAATAGCCACAACTAGACCATCCTATGAGTCTAGAAAAGAACACAATTTGACCTAGATCTCTTTTTGGAGAGTTTTCCTTTTCCTATGTCTATTGGTCAACTTCTCACTATAAATGCATATTTGGTTGATAATTCCATGTTCCTTCACTTCATCTCCTCTGGAAATAGATATGTCACATCATTATAATGGTCAATGTGGTTGTATTACTACCAAAAGTCACAACCAAACTATTCCATGAGATTGATAAGGAACACAATGCACTAATATTTCTTATTCTATAAAAAAGATATCCACAATCAATAGTTTATTGATCACAATATTGAATGTATGTAGGTGTTTTGCGACCAAATCGAGCCCCTTTCATCCTCAAAGTATAGAGTTTCTTTTGAAAAAACAACTTATTCACTAGCAATTTTAACTAGTATAAGTATCCCAACTCATCCTATAGTTTTTTTTATAATGTCTTCCCTCAAAACATTCAACAACTTTGAATTTGCAAGACAAACTCAAATCATACTTCTTACTTTTCTTTTGAGTTTCTCTTAATTCTCTACTAGCATTCCAGAAGGAGGTGTTCTAAGATGCACACTGAACCACTTTTCTTGATCTATGAGGAGATCCTCCATTCTAAGCTCACAAAGATCAAAATTATAGCAATTAAACTTCTCAAATTGAATTATTGTACAACTAGCCTTTCTTATTTAACTAAATTATACCTTAAGACTCCTACTTGAATAGGATTATCTTTGACATAATCAAGAATAACACTCTTGAGTGAATCTAGGTTCAAGATCCTCAACTTTTTATAGTAGAGATGTCCTTCTACAACCAAATTAAGCTTTGATACTAGATGTTGTGCTTAAGACACCTTATTTACACTTCATATACGAAATTTCCAAATATAGGCTCAAATCAAAATCTAAACATATTAGAATCTTAATTAACATAAACCTTTAAAGATCATGAGAGAACTTAAAGGTCATTAAATAAACAATGGCACACGATAAAGATTCCCACAACACGCAAATATTTTACCCTAGAAACCCTTAACTAGGAAAACCAACCAACCTTTGAGCTTCATCGTTCTTATATTCTCAACTAAATATTATAGTCAGTGTGGTCCACCTCATACATCACCTATTCTCTATTGATTAATATAACTCAACATACATCATCTCTCAATGGTATTACATCATGCTCTATTTCTAGGTATAGAAACCATAATTCGAAGCATCTCAAATTTATACATGTGGTTGAAGTTCATTAGTTAAGATCCTAGGAATATTGAGATTCATAACCATTTTCTGACAAATTCTAACTTTATTTGATCCTCTTCAAACACTAGTCTAAGTTGACTATATGTATATGTTTGATGGTGATTCCTTCAACCACTCTAGTTGATTATTGACTTTCATTCACCACTCAACTATGCATCGACTAAGACTAAGGTAACTACTTTTGGCTTAACCATCAATCTATCAATTTGACCATAAAATTGTTATATTTAGTCAATTGTTCTCAACCAGACTTATTTAGGTTCATTCCTAATCATCTTGCCCAACCAAACATCAACTAGTTGAACTCCAGTCAACTCAGATTACATACAAAGAGTACAACAGCTCATCATATTTAAATCATAAAATTTCATATGCATCAAAGTAATGAAGAGAAAGAGTTACCTTGAGCTACATATAATGTTATTTTGAGCTTAATTCTCCAATTTAATTTGAAATGATGTGCATAAGGCCCTGGAAAAAGGAATGGAATTAAATGCATGTAGTATCCAACCAAAACTAGCATGAGCAATGAAGAATTTGATTCAAGCCTATCATATATTAGAGTATTTATATGTGTGAATGATATTAATAAGTAGGATCCTCCATTCCATAAGTGTGCACTAGAGTCATGGAGAATTTTTTGGAATATGCTCAATGGATGTTGGAATATCTCAGTGCCTATATAAATGAAGGTAGTTCAAGGAGCTTGAATCTACTCGATGGTCACTGGAAACTAGAATGACTATAAATGTTGGTCGACAAGCTCGAATGCATCATTGGCAAGCCCCCTGAAACCCATAACTATAAATGAGGTAGTAGGTGTGGCAGTGGCTAGAGGCAATGGTGTGGGGGTGTTAAGTAAAAGATAAATTTTACATTTATAATTATAGTGCAGACATAGATCTCTCAAACTTAGATTGTTGCAAATGAGGAAAATATTAAAATTTGCATTTTCATTGAAAAACTTAAGCTATCCTAAGTTTTTCAACAAAAAAAAAAGTATCCTTAGTAAAAGTGAAACCTATAATAAGACTTTCAAATTAACCTCCAATCACATTTAATCTTTCAAATTTAACCTCTAATAAAATTATTAAAAATATATATATATAATTATATATATAAATAGAAAACTATGATTTCTATGTTAACCATTAAACAACATAAAAGGATATTACAGCTTAAAAAAGATCTATAGTAAAAGCATCACATCATTACTAGAAGTGTAGGCCTAAAAAAATAAAATCCATTATTTAACTATTCTATGTAGTTTTTGACCAAAATTCATCAAAACAATCTTTTATAGAATCATATTTTTTATTAATTAAAATTTGATTTTAATATGTAAATAAATTTAATATTAAGAAAAAGCCTTAAAAAACTTAAATTATACAAAGTTCACCTATTAAACTTTTAATTCTAACAAATTCTTACCAAATTTAACTTAAAAACAAAAATAACTTTAAAAAACAAAAGACAACAACACTTTAGAAATCCATAATACATAAACTACAACCAAATAAAACACCATAATCCTACACAGAGTGAAAGCACAGAAATACTCATCCGACCTCACAAGTTTATTCTTATAGAGAAGAAGCATCCCTAAGTCCCTCCTAATTATAATAAAGTTTATCACATAACCAACTAAATGCCACTTTCACTTTATACATGGAATGGAATTTCACTTTCACTTTGAGCGAATGACAAGTTTTATACATGTCTTCACCTTGAGAGTTGAATTTTATATAGATTCTTTTGTCAAAGTTTAAATTACCTAGACATGGGGTGTTATTCTCCTTATAATAATTAAACATGGAATGTATTTCCACATGCGGGCACATTGTAACAATTATGCACTATAACAAGCTATCTTAAAACTATTTCTATTATATTAGAGAATAGTGTTTAAAAAGAGTTGGTTTAATGAATATATATATATATATATTATATATATATATATATAAATAAAAAGTTAAATGTTGATTCAAATTTAAGAAATTAGTAATTGATTCAAATTATTTAGATAATTATGCACTATAACAAATTATCTTAAAGTTATTTATATTATATTAGAGAATAGTGTTTAAAAAGAGTTGGTTTAATGGAAAATATATGTATGTTTATTCAAATTTAAGAAATTAGTAATTGATTCAAACTATTTAGATAAGGGTTATGTTAAATTTAATGGATTGCCAGTATATTTTCTAGGTTAGTATTAACAATCTACAAGTCAGTATTTAATGAGTAACTTATGACCTAGTAAGGGTTGAGATATTTAGAGACATACATGCAAAAGGGTCTCACTCATGAGGGAAATTACCCTTCTAGCCTCATCATAATGGGCAACAGTATCATAAGGGATTTAAACCCAAGTGGGGAGAGTACGACACCTACCTCCAAACCATACCAAAAATCACGTGATCCTACTAACGATAACCTCAAACCACAAGGGATTTTATCTTTCTTGCAGATAATATTCAAACTAAAATTGGTCTACTGCTAGGGTATTTATGGATTCAATCACAATTCTTTCGTGGAGTTATGGAGAGGCATTTCCTTTTTACCTTTGGGTTCTAAGTATCACTCTATCCAAAATATAAACTGTAGCATTGACCAATAGACTCCTCGTGGAGCGCCTCAAGGATTCTCGTTGACTTCCCATATAGCTGAGCTTCAGTCGTGGCAAATGCAGTTCCTACTAGATGAGTAAAGGGTTGATCTAGAAGATTACTTGTCTTTTTTCTAATGGAGGATGAGGAGTTGCTTGATTATGAGCCAAAATATAATGACAACTATGAAATATGGGTCCAATCACTGAACCTCAGGAAGGAGAAAATAATGGAAGGGGAGGTTAACATGCTAGTTTAGGAAGGTCAAATAGCCTCCACTAGGGCAGAAGTTATCCCAAATATGGAAAAATAAAGCACTTGGCGACTTGGAAACACATCCTCTAGTTGTAACATTGTCAATATTGGAATCCCTATGGAGGGTTATCTCTAGTGCTTAAAATTGTGGGCAAGTTATCATCAACCATCCATGGAGAGTTGCAGATTCAAGTCTTTTGGTACAGCATTTTCATCTTCTTCATTTTTGGAAGTCGAACCATAAATATTGTTCTCCATCGCAAACCCAAAGCATACTAATGAATGTGGCACAAGTGAAGGAATCTTTATTCTAAAGCTACCTTCAATTTCCCCTCCCTCTAAGGTATATTGTTCCAACCTCCCTCAAATAGATTTTTCCGAGATATGTTGGTTTCAACAGAGGAAGTGAGCCTGAACAAAGGGGAATCTGAATATAGACCCCCAAAAATGGAACTCATCTCTGTATCTAAAGGAGATTTGTCTCTAAAGTCAAACCAATAAGCCCAAAGAAAGCGAAAGACGAGTCGATGTATAAAGAATATTGGTAAGGCTAGGGGATCTATGGTTTTAGGGGTAGACATTGTTATGCAGCGGGCAAAAGATCTCACCATGAAATTGTTGATAGGGAGGGTACATGGCTAGAAATTTGGAATATCCTCTCTCAAAGAATGGGTAGAGGAAGTGATGAAACTGATTGTCAAAAACCCTCTAGAAGTTGCTTTTTTGGCTAGGAGTTGGATACACTTGATATTCAAGGATGAGGAGGACACTAAAGCAGTTTCTATAAGGGTCTAGCAGATTGTTTTTTCTCCTATGGTTTTCAAATTCTAGTCTCCCCTCTTCAACAATAAGTTTGGGTAATAATTTCAGGACTCCCTACACATCTCTAGCATGAATTAATCTTTTGTGATATAGGGAATGCTCTGGGGATATACCTGGAGCATGATAGTTCTTAAAAGACTACTGGTGATAAGTCGATGACCAAGATCTTAATTAATATTGACCTCCAGGGAAGATTGGATGAGGAGCTATATATTGGTCTAGGGGAAGACCATCCTCTGATTTTGGGCTACAAAGGTCTACCTTTACATTGTAGGAGGTGTCATCATTATGGGAATTTGGTCAGATATTATGAGTTGCTCTTCATAAAGAAGGGAAATTGATCCATTGATCTTATACAGGGAAGTGGACTCAAGTACAGGGTGTACATGTGTAAGGAGCTACAAAGGCTAATCTAGTACCTCACAACCTAAAAGTAGTGGAATAGGGAGACCTGAGGGAAGAAGAGAGACCAAGTCAGTGAGAAGTATTTGTGGATAAGATAGTTAAAGTAAATGAAGGTGCTTCAAAGGTCCTCTCTCCTTCTGTTTTTATGCCTTTTGTACCTGTATGTAGTTCCAATATTTATTTTAATCAGTTAAACATATCTATAGGTACAACAATTTCTTGTGCATCCCCTCATCTTTTTCATCCTTGCTCTTTCACTTCCTCTCCCTTTTAGGATGTTTTTCCATGTCCAAGTTCTCAATATGATATTCTCCCTTTTGTCTCTTCTCTCTTCAAAGGTAGTCCTCCTCTACCCCTAAATCAATTAAATGCTTCAGTGGTCGCACCATCTTTAGATGCTTCCTCCTCCCTTTGTTCTCTCACCCTATCCTTGCCCCTCTTATTCTAACTTTATGTCCTTGTTAGTATGAAATTTCTTGGAAGGTGCACCAAAAACACTCACTTAAGTCACTAGGTGACACGTGACCCTAAAAACAATTTGTGGCTACTTACGCTTCAGATCTATAATAAAACTTGAAAAACTTGCAACAAACATAACATATACGATCCAAAACAACAAACAACAATATAGATATCTAATGCAATAACCCAAATGGAAAGAATTTAAAATGAATAAATCTTTAAATATAACACCTCGTGAAGGATATCTACAAAAAGGGTCTGCAAATCCCCCTCCATGGGATGGGTTCTTTGATGTCCTTGATGATTCAGTTTTCAATTCTCTCTCAATGTGTGAAAACCCCAAAACAATGTTAAGAACTCAAATGAAAAGAAACGATAATGGTGATGTTGATCAAGACCATGGTGAAGAATGAATGGAAAACCCTCCTATTTATAACAAAGTATTGAGTTATAATCGGAAATGAAGAATAATAAAATAATATTGACAAAATAAAGATTTAACTGTTAGGAATAGTTTATTATATTTTTTGGAGAGGGAAATGATATTCAAAATGGTTAAATATCTTTATTTATAAATAATTAACAAATAAAATGATTTATTAATTATTTTTCGAAGATTAAGAATTGTGTGAAATTGAAATAATTATTAAATAGTGACTTAACAATTATTTCAATAATGGAAATAAGGAATAATAAATAAATAGTGATTTATTTAATTATTCCTAGAAGATTTAGTCAAATGTGACAAGGAATAATTATCAAACAATTATTTAATAATTATTCCAAGAGAAAATTAAATAAATAATGATTTATTCAATTATTCTCATGGGAATTTTTTATTTTAATGAGAGAGAGAACTGAAGCAATGCAAGGAAGGAGAAAAATGGAGGGGGCGAGACCTACTAAAGTTATAGAAGTCTCCTTTTATGTTGGAGTACATGATCTCAAATGAGGCGGGGGAGGCACACCCATACCCACTGAGATAACTATGTACAAACAATAATGGTGAGCCCAACAATGTGGGACTGAGCTACAAAGTACATGATACATGATATGCTAGCATCAATGTGCTAGAAAAATAATACAATGGATCCCATGTACATAATGTGCATGGAAAGACATAGGTCAGGACCAAAGAAAAAAAATAACATCTGAGTACATGAGACATAATTCCCCTCAAGATGACATGATGAGGGGGAGATCACAACCAAAGAATCCCTATTGTACAGGAAAGGACTTTGAAGATCTAAATGGATCCTCTGAAGGAGACATGTATGTTGTGGGCGCTACAAGCGAGAGAAACTGAACCCATCACATTTGTGGAACTGCGTCTGAGGTTGGATCAACATCTATAGAAATCTAAGCATGTGGGGGGCTACTTGAAGGGCCACCCCCTCATGAGGTCTGGAACATCTCACACACACCCAGGAACCAAAGGGACAATCGTCTGAATCACTGAATCATTAAGTGTACAATTATCAATCGTGCGATAAGGAGTTGGCGTTAAGCACGTGAGAAACAACCAAGTCAAAGGGAAATGATGATTCCCTTTGCTTGTTCTAAGGCACCAAATAAATATGAAATTTGGAAGGTACACTTCCCTCTAGACCACACTTCTGGAATAAATGTCTTGAAGTTGACTAAAGAGGGCCCGCCAGAGTTAAGGCAATAAGGAATCCTTAACAAAGGCACGAGGTATTGTAGTAGAGTGATTTATGGACTAACACCAAGGATGATGATGGAATAAAACAAGATGAGTGGCGGACTAATGACTTCCCTTGTTAGAGCATGGTATGTATGATTGACCTGGCAGCGACTAACTCGATTATGGAGGGGATGATCAATGACTCAAATGGGGGTTTGGCAAAGACGGAGCAATAGAGATGGAGGCCAACTATGAATATAATGTGGTGGATGTGACACAAGGATGTATGAAACATTGTAATTGGAAACAAAGGGACTTGGAACAGGCTCTATAATTACAAGGGTGACTTATCATCAATGCTCTGAACAAGGGTGACATGATGATGTTGCCATGTGGGGAAGGCCTAGAAAGGACCATAAAAATAATATTAAATGATGGTTACTCATGAAGAAAATTGACACATGATTCAACAAGTGCAAAGGTAAAGTGGTACCAAAATATGGGTGACAAATGAATAAATTTTATTTTAGGAGGTGACAAAGTGAGACCTCATGGAAAAAATGGCTTCCTGGTGAAGTGTCAAATTACCAAAAACAAAGAGAGACCCATTATAGAACTTGGTGAGAGCTTTCCAACAATGTTGATGGTTCGTTAAAAGAAGCTATAGTTTGGTCCCAGTGGGTGACGTAAAAAATAGGGTTTTTCTTATAAAAGGCCTTTTTCTCCCAAATCAAATTCGTTTGCATAGTCAGTTGTGGAGAATTCAGAGAGGAGGAGAAGGTCCTAAATCTTGTGGAGATCATAGCGGACAAACTAAACATCAGAATCAACATCTGCAACTTAGAGGTAGTTGGCCTAACCTTACTCATCATTTTTGGTGGATTATACTTTCATATTAGGGCTTCAGTTCATTGTTAGGGACCCTTTCTTATCCTCACGGTCGCAATGCACTTTTGAGGGCTTGTTCTGTGTTCTAGAATGTAGGAAATGGGCTGATAAGTGTGTCCAGCACATTTTTGAGGGAGAAAAACTACATTTTGAGCTGAGAGGAAAAGTAGGATTGGTGGTTTGTGGTGAGTTGAAGCTAAGAACTAGACATGCATGCCTTTGACTCTGAACTGAAAAAACATAATGGTATTTTGTAGGTATGGCATAGCTAAAGGTTGAATGGTGAGAACGAGATTTGGAGACCCTCTGTGCTAAGAATCAAAGGAATCAAATAGCGAGAGGGATTTTGGCACAGTATGGCATGCTAAAGTTCTTGGAGAACCCTTTGATGAGGGTTAGTGAGCCTTTGTTGTCGAGGATAGTGAGTTACTAAGACCTAGATCAAGAGGCCTTTGTAGTATAGGGGCATAGGATCGATATCACAATCTCGGACATATATTTTCTGACATGATTTCCCCCTGGGGGTGGTGGGGCAGATACATCTAGTGTTGCCTCGTGAGAGGCATATAGGTTATTTTTTTATCACGACTTTGTACTAGGGGATCATGCAAAGGGCACGACCATTCAGATCAGTAACCTAGAGAGGATTGGGACATGGGATACAGCCACATCGTTGTTGCAGATATTGGGTAGTGATGCCTTCCACCATATATCTAGGGGCAAGATGATGTTGGTGGAGTGTGTGTTGGAAGGGACCTACTATGGGTGGGCCAAAATGATTTTGTTGTCATTGAAACGACAGTTGACACTATGCAGGCGGAGGACCAATAATAATTGTTCTTTTGGGACAATGTTATGCCCGTTCCTATTTGAGAAGGTCCCCACGATTTGTCCTCATGTACATATTCATGATGGGGGCCCACAGGAGCCCAACATGTGCCACTGGGGAAAGATACTATGACGAGGTGGAGGAGGGGGAGTCATATGAGTGTTCTGACCTGAGTTTTTTTCACATTGGGACCATATGCCACTGTACATAGATGATTATCTGTATAGTGGAATGAACTATCAAGGGGATCCTGACTTAACACTTCTGATGAGATGAGCATGGGTTCCAGATGGTAAGTTAAAGTTGTTATAAATTTGATACATTGATAGTTTAAGAAACATGTGTATATGGTACAAATTTCTCAACTTTGTGGTATGCAGATATAGCATTGGTGAATCCAGCAGGATACATAGGACAAGTCTCAACGCATGGGGCTGCAAATCAAGGTGGGGCCACATCACAACGGAGATCAAGTAGTGATGCTCTACTGGAGGATCTTCGATGTATATTCAACGTGCTACTGACCAGGGTGATAGAGAACGGGTGGCATGAGTTAGAATATCGGTATATAGATGAGTGCACTGGTCTTCCCTCATAGTGGCTAGATTCCTGGTGAGGCGACTCGCACCATTGGCAAAACCGATATAGGGTGTGGATGATGGACCCATCTGAAAGACGCAAGAAGACAATGTATAAGATGGTGGGGAATGAAAACTACCTAAATGCAAGAAAGAAGAAAGAGATACACACATTTCAATGGGAAATAATATGGGTAAAATTTATTGAGGTAGAGTGCATTACAAGGATTGGGAAGGATTTCTCCTTTTGTACCCTCTAAAAGGTATGCCCCTTTTCCCAAACACTTATGGATGATTTAAGGTCCTAGCCATAGTGGTTCAAATTTTCTATGCCCCACGAAATCATGATCTTGGTCATAAACAAGAACAAGGTCACCTTCGTGGAAGATATGAGGGTGGAATTTTCGGTCATAGTGAGCTTTGATGCTTTGGTCGCTTCAATGGTTTTCAATACAACATGGTGGTCTTCATTGGAACACTAAAGCATGATAAGTCTTTGTTCTAAGGGTTGGGTGTATGGAAGGAGTTCGATGGAAAGGTGGACAGAGGGGATTTCACACTCGATTAGTAACACTGCCTCCTGTTCGAAAACAAGGTGGAAAGGGATGAACCCGGTGGCGATTTTGAGGGAAGTTCTATAGGCCCAAAAATTAGGGAAGAGAATTAAATGCCAGCTGGTCTTATGTTTATTCGACATCCACTAAGCATAGTCTTAAGGATTTTCTTGACAACTTCAACTTTGCAATTGCCTTGGGGATAAAAACATGACGAATATTCGTGTTTGAAGCCCAATAGAGAGGATAGCTCACGCCATATCTCATCTATAAAGTGTCGGCCATGGTCTAAGACCAATTGTTTCAGAACCCGAAATCGAGCAATAACATGGTTAAAGAAAAAGAGGGATGCAGTAGCCGTGATGTTATTGAATGTTGGCATTGCTTCAGCCCATTTGGTGAAATAGTTGACATCCATGATAATATACTTGTGGTTATTAGTAGATCGGGGTTGACACTCCATAAATTCAATAGCCCATTTATAGAAAAGATCGATTGTGATGACGGGATGGAGGGGAGAATGTGGAGCTCATGCCTTAGGGGCGTATAACTGGAAATTGGGATAGTGTTTGACTGCCCCAATACAATAGCTAAAGAGAGAAGGCCAAAAGTAACCAGCGCGCATGATTTTCTAGGAAATGGCCATCCCAAAGAGGCGACCACCACAAGCGCCATTATGGCAAGCATTAAGCACTTTCTCAACTTCAACATGGGTGAGACAACTACAAAGGATAGTATCGTCACTGATGAGGAGGTAGCGAGCGGCTTGACGTTGAATATGTCATCAATCATCACGAGTGAGTTGGCAGGGGGGGGTGTTTTGGGTTCACATGTAGATAAGGATGTCACCATACCAAGGATCATTTGAGGTAATTGCGAACAAGTGTCCATATGGAAGATCATCATTTACCAGCGGATCAGCTACACCAATGGGAAATTCATAAATGAATTCAATAAGGGCTAAACCTTTCTTACTCTTGGCATGACAAATTTGAGATTGAATTCTTGAAGGATAACAATCCAATGGGCATACTTCCCATTAATGATTCATCGACTCATCAAGAAAGCCATGGAGTTGGAATTGGTCACAACTTTGGTGGTACGCATAAGGATATAATGACAAAGCTTTTGAACAGAGAACACAATAGCCAATGCCAACTTTTTTTCATGTGAATAAGACACATGGGGACCATTAAGGTTCTTACTAACATAGCAGATGACATGCCTATTTCTGGCAGAATATTCTTGTATTAGACCCTGGCGACTGAATAGGCAGACGCAGAGATGTATAAGATGAAATTCCTTTCAAATATAGGTGGACTAATCAAGGGAGTAGAAGTGAGAGAATTTTTTAGGGCATCGAAAGACTATTGAGCTTGGTCATCCCAAATGAATGGAATGTTAGATCGAAGGAGTCTAAGAAACCCAACTGTCGTAGTGGCATAGTCTGGAACAAACCTATGAAGAAAGTTAGCTTTGCCTTGGAGGCTTTGTAACTAGTAAAGGGTACGAGGAGGAGGAAGTTCAAGAATGGCTTGAACTTTGAG
Organism: Pinus taeda; assembly: GCA_000404065.3. NCBI lineage: Eukaryota > Viridiplantae > Streptophyta > Pinopsida > Pinales > Pinaceae > Pinus > Pinus taeda. Next base: position 54,943 of record APFE031023069.1, on the reverse strand, counting down.
AGGTTCAAGAGTGATAACATATTTGAACACAATGAAGCCCAAAAGTCAACCAACAGGAATGCAAAAGACACACTTAAGGGGGTTGAGGAAAATGTTATACTTGCAACATTGAAGAAAGACGGTACGCAAATATTGAAGGTGTTCCAACCAAAGTTGGGAACGAGAGGTGAGATAACCTAGATATGCAAGGATAATATGACTCAGGTCATGAAAATAAAATTACATGGCATGCTGAATAGTGGCCCTAACATTCTTTAAACCGAAATGCATGACCTTATAAGCAGAAGTTCCCCACAGACTAGTGAAGGTGATTTTAAGTTGATCAGCATAATAGATACGTATCTAGTTATATCCGGAGAATCCATCCATAAAGGAGAGAACATCATGCTTCACACACTCATCAATGATCTGGTCTATGAAAGGTGTGGGAAAGTTGTCTTTGGGACAAGATTTTTCCAGATCACGAAAGTTCGTGCAAACACGAATGGTGCCTTGTTTCTTGAGAATGGGAACTAGATTAGACACCCATGTGGTGTATTCAATGGGATAGATGAAACCGGCTTGCTTGAGCTTGTCAATTTTAGCTTTGATAGCTTCACGTTTGGAAGGATGGATAGGCCTTTACTTTTCGTGGACAAGGATAGCATCGAGCCAAGTATTGATGTGATGTTCAACAATGGCGGGATCAGGTCCAGGGATTTCAAAATAATACTAGGCAAAAACATGATGGAATTATTTAAATAACTTCGTGTAAGCATCAATTTCTTTAGGGGTGAATTGTGCCCCCAAGATAATATTTTCTTCAATCCCTGGTTTATTCGAAATGTTGATTTTGATGGTAGGGGAAATTTTAGCCATATTTTATTCTTCAAAAGCATCTAATGCAGGAATGGGATTTCTAAACCAATCAACTTCACCATGAATGAAGTTTTTTGACTCCATAGCATATTGGTCATGCGTTTGCTATGGAAGGAAGTACGCACGATGGTGCATATCATCCCAAGGATAAACAAGGGTAATCATGGCTTCTGTGATGTCTTCATAAAAATTAAAGATGGGGGGAATGGAGGAATAGAGACCACATGATGAAGAAGAGATACTAGAGGCATATTCATGAGAGACAAGGTGGGAAACATATGAAGAGTAGATGGAAGATCTATCAATGTTGAGATTGGAGTGCTCGTCGAAGAAGGTTCAACAGAATCACAATAGGAGACATCAAGGGAGTTCCAATGCATTGAGCTAATGGATGACGACAGGTAGAGAATGGTAGTGGTGTTATCCATCATCTTGACATCAGGGGGAGGGATCACAATGGATGGTTGAGAGACTTCAAGTTCTGGAATAGGGGTGGGACCAGAATCTGCAAGTAGAGAAGAGGTGGAATCACTAAGAGCAGCCTCTAATTCGTGAGCCACATGAAGTGTATCATGAAAATCTTCGATATAGGGACAGCAATGAGAATAATGGCCATAATTATCACAAAAAGAACATGGGTGATTCATGTGTAATGATCTGTTTTTCTTAGCTGACTCGAGTAAGGTGACATGGACCTCAGGAATGTTAGAATCAGGGAGGGTATCAGAGACCACATTGTTGATATGAGGGAGCTCAGGACAATTATTGATGGCATGACCAACAACATCACACAAAGAACATGTAGGAATAAGCTTTGGCATATTAGGAGGAGATGGAGTTATTGGGGGTGCCTTATCTTTGGTTCCCTTTTATGGGCTTTTCCCACCTCACCATATTCTTTAGCAACAAGAGTAGGTTCTTGTTGAGGTTGTTGTGGAACTAAATTAAAGGCAGGGGTAGGAACAATAGGTTGGACCAGGGTCAAACTAGTGTAATGTTTGAGTTTATGGGGGGGAACTGTTTGCGGGAGGATCACTGTACCAGACTAAGATCCCCAAGGTAATGTTAGGTAAACTCAACGTATCCATAATAGGTGTAGAATAAAATCCAAAGGGGGTGATAAGAATGGTATCTGACGAGAAGGATAATGGCCTGGGTGAACTTCTCTGAGATGGTTGAGGCTTGGGGGAATGGTTATAGGTGGAAAAGGATTAGGAGATATACCAACAGAAGGAAATGGTCCTTGAGGAGTAGTACCGCAAGGCTGGGTTGAGTTGGGAACAATAGGTTCCAGCGGTGTTGGATGTTGTGAAGGCATATCAGACCATTATTATAGACATATTTGGGCACTGCAAACCCAACTTTATATATCAATAAACAAAGGGCTCTTTAACCCCTAAAAGTGTTGTTTCATACTGTAAAGGATCATGGTCAGCTGATTACATCATTCCCCACAAGTTCCACCTAAAAGACTACTTAGAACTGGCCAAACTGGACCATACTGAATGCTACACTGCCAAGGTGCGATGCATACTGAAGAGGCCTTCTGTGGGGTGCGATGAGCAAGAATGGACAAATGTCTGAGACAGTTTGCTAAGTGGATGCTCATGGAATCTTCTAGAAACTTCTCCCATGAAACTTGCCTCTCTGAATTCTCCCAGGTATGAGTAAGAGATCCAAGAAATCTCCAAGTGGAACCAAGAAAAACAAGTGGAATGACACTAATCAAAAACCCAAAGGTGACTCACACCCTTGCAGACATCAATAAATGGATCCCTCATCTGAGAGATCTAGAGGCTGGAATTTTGTAATTTGTAAGGAAGTGCTGATAGTTTGTCTTTGAGAAGGAAAATTGTATTGTTGGGCGATCTTGCTTTTCATGAGTTGAAGAGGGCTTTGATGATGGGAGGATGATGCTGGATTAGACAGCTAGCTTGTAATCCTCTCTTCTATTATTAATAAAGTTTTTTGAGTTTTCCTCCATACAATCATGTATTTTTTAATGTTGTTATTTGTAAATGCCATTGTATGCTCATTGTATTTTTTATTCTGCAATGCTTATGATATCATAGATCGAGATGATTTGACGGTGTTGTGTTGCTTCGTTTCTACAGGTATTCTCTAAGCGGGATAAGTAGGAGAAGAGTTGCGAGCTCTGTCAAGGATTAGAGAAACCAAGCAAGGAGTCAAACGGAAGATCCAGGTTGGTCCCTTTGCTTCTCTCTTATCTGCCATACATAGAGGAAATCTCAAATTTCTTTGAATGTTTGTTTCTAGGATAGCTACCAATCCTAGTGGGACTAGTAGATCAAAAAGACACTAGTTTTCCCGGAAATAAAATGGCGACTCCATTGGGGATCGAATAGTTTGTTTGTTTGTTGTTTTTGTTTGCTTTATAAACTATAGACGGAGCCTGAAGTTAGCTAGATAGCCTTCGAACTGCTCTTGCTATGCAATTGAAAAGTAGATGAATGTTGCTTCAGCCAATCTCTGGTTTAGTTTATGAACTGAACATCTGAATTACAAGCATCCTAGATGCCCTTTTGTTAGCAACCTCCCAAGATCATACCACTGTACGTTTCTCTTTATTGTCCATAATAGCTCATCTTAATCCACTGAAATCAGCTACAAATTTGAGCCAAAACCCATCTCAGTTGCAGTCCCTGGCCCATCGCATTGTCTGTAACTGGAAGCCAGTATGCATCGCACTTCTCGAGTGTAGCAGGTGCTATGCATCCCTGTTTCTGTGAAGCAAAGGTGCGATGACTGGGTAATCCTATTTCTCTCCTTGAAATTTGGGGTTTTTTGTCTTTGTTTCCAACTCTGTTTAGTTGTTTTTGCTGCTTATGAATAGTATCTCATTGCTAAAGCCTGCTTGCATTACATTGTTCATCCTCCAATGATAAGGATTAGTAAATGCTTTTTATGCATTTTTCCATCATTTACAATCTATTGTCGAAAAGTTACATAAATTGATCTATCGTTTTGGTGCAAAAAGGTGTTGTAACTGTCATTTTTGTGTCAAAAAGAGAAGTGTCATTGAGTCTTCATTCTCTAGGTAGTTGATTGAACTTTTTGATTTGTATTTGATTTGATTTGTTGTTATTTGAAGTGTTGAAAACATTTTCTATTCGAAATTGAAAAGTTTCATTTAGTCTTCCTTTCCATTTTGAAAAGAAATTGTCGAAATGTCACTTTGAGTGAAATGTTTCAGATCTATACTTAGTTCTGTTTTTGGCATTCCTCACATTAAGGGAATGAAAAACAAATACATGCATTTGCATTTGCATTTAGACTGTGTGCAAAAGATGATTTAGGAAAAGTGCATTTAGTGTGTGCTCTTTGTTCTTTGGTTGAAAGAATCATAATCTTCTTTCCTTAGTAGCTAGGATTTTCATTGCTAAAAATAAACAACAATTGTTTATCATTGTAGATCGCATTTAGGAATTTTACATCTACATCATGTAGTGAACCATTGAAAGGCAAACTTCTCAGCAAGATCAACTCTAAAATAAATTTCAATGAACTTAACAACGCTTTTGAACCTAACGCAACACATTTAGAGGTCTAGGCTAGAGACGTGTTCCGGCGTTGTAAAATCTAGTAACTATCGTTTTCATCGAAGGTTGGGTGATTCCTCCTCTTTGATACAACAAGTACTAGCACGGACTTGTGCTCCCCGTACCATCGAGTATATATTGGGAGACCACAATAGGCTTATATCCTTTATCCATAGGAAGCCATGTCTATCACCCTATCGATCGCAATGCACTGAACATAGCATTCGGGAAGATTGACTACCATACATAAGTCCTTGGTAATTTCTCTTTAATTTACCACCAAGGTGTATATTGCAGTTTTGTGATTGGTTTGGTAATCCCTCTATATAGATCTCCAGAGTAGTCACTTTCGTTCCTTTTCGACTCCTTAAAAGAAAAGGTCCATCTGAGCACTTGTCACTTCAGGCTCATTAAAAATCGAAGGGGACTAGAGTCATCTTTAGCTTTTTCTCGACTCTTAAACATTGAAAAAGCAAAGTTGTGTCAAAGCGTCTTTAAAATTTATTAAATTTGGAATAATATCCATGTCCCTTTGTTGATCTTAAGTTGAGATAATGGAGTCCACCAATCAAGGAATCCCTCTTGAGGGGAATCCTAGTCCATTTTCTTCTTGGGGAAATATTGGTGCTCCGTATATGACCACATTGTCCCTTCCAGGAATCACAATTGGTCTGTCGGTCTGGCTTTTCTCAACCTCTGTCATTCAAAATATTGTGATTCCTCAGCAATTGAATCAACAACCAGGTAAGCCTAAAGTTGACCCTTCGCCTTCTTCTTCGTTTGTTTCACCTTCCCCTTCTTCCTCTTCGCTTGGTGAAAATAGCGATGCTAGTAACCGGGTGACTGAGAAGAAGAAGAAAGGGAAGGAGAAGAAGAAGAAGTCAGTTAAGCAAGGGGGAAACCATGAATCATCTGGGGAAAATCCGCACACTACATCTCCCAGATATCCATGCATAATTTGCAAAGGAGACCATTTTCATCGAGAATTTTCGTGCATTCCTCGGATCTTGAGAGAATGGTCCCCCTATTCGCACCATCCGGTGTCATCAACCTCTAGTGATCGTGTTGACAGCAAACCATCAACTAGTAATAGTGAAGTTCATGGACAGAAAGCAAAGGTCAAAACTCCATGTAGGCTATGTGAACGGGACCATACCCTTCCCCGCTGTCCCTTTTTGGATGAGGCCAAGAGAATCTTGCATAACCATCCTGATTCACCGCGGCGACTTCCACCTGGATACAAGAAACTCTCACCAAGTCCTTTACTAGTTGAAAATCTGACTGACATAATTCAATTGCCAGTGAAAACACCTATCATTGAAGGTGAATCTCTTGAGTCCATACGGACCAAAGTCAATAGGTCAAGATGGTAGTCGACCCAATTTTACCTTCAGATGATACCATTCCCAAAGAGAATGAGAACGATACCATTCAAATTATTTTTATTACTTCAGAGTCCAATGAACTTGGGGGAAATTTGCCGGCTCCTTCACAACAGGAAGAGAATCCCCCAGTTCCCACTACTCAAGGGGTCAGTTCAGCCATTTATTCGGTACCCCTCCAAGCAATCCAGTCACTTCCTTCGATTGGAATCAACTAGCAAGATCACACCTTCCTTCTAATGTACCATTCCGGATCATAGTACAAGTTCACAAAATGATCGTGTCTGGCACTATCATAGATGAAGGGGCTTCAGTGAGTATCCTTTCTTCAACTACTTAGAAAGCGCTTGGTTCGCCATCGCTTATGCCTGTTACTCAGAATTTTTCAGGATTTAACAAAGGAACCAGTCGACCATTAGGGATCCTTCCTAAGTTATCGATTACTTTGAGAAGGAAAATCATTCACTTGAATGTGATGGTAGTCTAAGGACCAGTAGATTAAAATCTACTCCTGGGGCATGACTATGTTTACAACATGGAATCTATTGTCTCAACACTCTTTCGAGTGATGTGTTTCGCACATGAAGGCAAAATTGTCACTATTGACTAGCTTTCATTTCTCGGTTCAAGCATAGCTTCAAGTCAAACATCATCCCTAAATGGTCTTTTCGCGTCGAGAATGTCTCTTCAACCTTCATTCCATCCACCTAACTACCATGAGTAGTCGGGTGAATGTAACAAAGATTAGGGGGCATGCACCCTAGTCTGCTTAGGCGGATGAACCCAGCTGAAAAGATACGTTTCCCTATAGGTTATGTGATTGGAGGTGTTATCTCAAAACCATTCACCTTGGTCTATTTGATGGACAAATCTAAGGAAGTATTTTGTCTAACCGCTGACAAAAAGAATCCTACTTAACCGCAATGATTTCCATATGGTTACCTAGAGACTCTCCTTTTCTCAATGTTTGGGGGCATGCAAACATTTTTATGCAAGCAAAAAACAACATATTTCATTTTTTAGATTTTTAGCTTTTTTAGCTTTTAGCTTTTTAGTTTTTTAGTTTGTCAACTTCTTAGGTTAGGTGATTGGTATGACACACCATTCACCTTTGTCTACACCGCAGACGAAGCAAAGGAAGAGTTTTGTCCAGCTGCTGATGAAGCCATCCTACCTAACCTCAGTAGTTCCTTAGCTTTTAGTCTTTTTTAGACTTTTAGCTTTTTAGTTTTGTCATTTCTAACTCGCATAAAAAGATTCTGAGCATATGTTATCCCACAGTTCAGCTAATTAAAAAATGAACCGGGCAATGAGCAATGTTAACGCAAGGTTCAAGCTCATTAAAAAATAAACCCGCCACTGAGCATATGTTCCCCCAGAGTTCAAGCTCATTAAAAAATGAACCCACCTTCAGTAAATAACCTTTGTGATTGCCATAATATCAGCCTTTTGAGCCTTGGTTGTGTTCCTGCCATCACCTCCATCCTTTTGGCTGATCATAATCTTCCACTTGATTG
>APFE031023069.1:33981-45518 GCA_000404065.3 Pinus taeda | reverse complement strand
GAACTGACACTAATCAAAAACCCAGAGGTGACTCACAACCTTGCAAACATCTATAAATGGATCCCTCATCTGAGAGATCTAGAGGCTGGAATTTTGTAATTTGTAAGGAAGTACTAATAGTTTGTCTTTGAGAAGGAACATTGTATTGTTGGGTGATCTTGCTTTTCATGAGGTGAAGAGGGATTTGATGCTGGGAGGATGATGCTGGATCAGACAGCTGGGTTGTAATCCTCTCTTCTATTATTAATAAAGTTCTTTGAGTTTTCCTCCATACAATCGTGTATTTTTGAATGTTGTTATTTGTAAATGCCATTGTATGCTTATTGTATTTCTGATTTTGTAATGCTTATGATATCATAGATTGAGATTCTTTGATGGTGTTGTGTTGCTTTATTTCTACAAGTATTCTCTAAGCGGGATAAGTAGGAGAAGAGTTGCAAGCCCTGTCAAGGAGGAGAGAAATTAAGCAAGGAGTCAAGCGGAAGATCCAGGTTGGTCCCTTTCCTTCTCTCTTATCTATCATACATAGAGGAAATCACAAATTTCTTTGATTGTTTGTTTCTAGGATAGCTGTCAATCCTAGTAGGACTAGCAGATCGAAAAGACACTAGTTTTCTCAGAAACAACCGTTTGTGGGCAGCCCATGATTCTTGGATCATGCAAACACTAGATGATCTGGGCTTAGAAGGAGTAGGTAGTGAACTATAATAAGCACCAAGAAAAGTGGAATCTTTGTAGACTCCAAGAGATACATTAGTGAGGGGAGAGATGGTCTTGTTGTCAGTCACTAATGAGATGTTGGACTGAGGTGAAGTCTGAGATTTGGGATCGTAGTATGTGAACTGATAGATGGTGATGATATTTCCATTGTGGGGAAATCACATCTTACGGTGAACCACAGATGTGGAATCTGACATAACATAGGTATAACTATGACCCAAAAGGATGTTGTAATCTAAGGGGGCATCGATGACCTCGATATCAATAGAGGCAGTCTTACTAGCAACAATGATAGGGTAGTTGTGATATAATCCAAGGGGTTGTGAGGGATGACCATCTCAAGCATGGAAAGTGATGGTGGATGGGGACAGGTCTTCGGAACCAAGTTGCTTCCAAACACTGGCAGCCATCACACAGGTGGAGGCAGCTCCATCTATGATACATCGTTGGGCAGTGGTGTTTCCTATGGAGACTAGTATTTTAAATGCAACAGATGAAGGTAAGGGAGGATTTTCTGACTTGTCAACATGAAATAATCATATGATCATCTTGGGGATCCACATCACCCAAAGCAGATAGTATAGATTTCCATTTGGATGGGAACATCTAAAGAAATTCTAGCATTGACATGGCAACAGGAGACTGCCCCAAGTCATTTATTATGTTATAGGTATGGGAGACTTTAGTAGAAGCAGCATTTCGATGTAATGTACCTTTGGGGATCTTTGGAATAACCTCTACCTTAGGTGGAGGGATCTGTAAGTTACCATTGGATGATGACAGAGGCTGAGTGGAAACTTGGGGTTGGTACTCAGTCGCTGACTTAGCAAGTGGCTTTTCATATTGGCGCGATCAAGTCTGGAGGTTGACTTGTGCAATATTGACCTCGTCAAAATTCACCATAAGATTCTGATAATCATGGTGACCAGATCATGGAGTTCGTGGAGCTTCCTGAGCTTGTGTATGTTGAGCAGCAAGATATCCTTGGTGAGGAAAATGATTGGTAAGCATTGTTGGTTGAGATGAAGCAGAATGGGGAGGACGAGATATGGGTTGTGATCCTTTAGAAGTAGTTGCTTGAGCTTACCATACTTAATGCATCTGAGGTAAAAGGGGACACTCATGATTATAATGGCCATATACATCACAACAGGCACAAGGTTAGTTCGTACGAAGACCCTTGTTTTGCTTGGGTTGTCTACCTTGTTGATGGGTTGCGGGATTAGGCTGGGTTCCCTGAGGTGCATTGGGTGGTGGACCCTGGCTACCTTGATTACCTTGAGATTGTTGGTTCTATTTACCTTTCCCCTTGTTCCTTTTCTTGGGGTTAGGGGGAATGGTCACACTCTGTTGGGCATACACTTGACCTTGTGGAGAAGGTTGTTGTTATGGCGGATCTAGAGTAGTCATTGGGGGGTTAGGGTGCTAGTGCTGGAAGGGTTGTATTGCTATGTTGTGCATACTTATAATAATGAGATGGGGAAACATTGGGATAAATGTGTGGAGCAAAAAATGGCCCTGGTATATGTTGATGTGGATGGGGATATGCATATGGCACTTTGGGGCCTAGATAAGAGTTGACATGTGGAAGATTGGGGAGGGATAAATGTAAGAGGAATTGGTCCTTCCATAAGGTTGACCATAACTCATCGGAGGTGGAGCATATGGTTGAGGGTGTGAAATGGTTCCAACTATGCCATCTGCGGCATGATATGCCCCTGGTGCATTAGCAGCAGCAAGTCGAGGTAGATTGGGGATGACAGTATAAACATAACCTGACTGGACGTAGATCAGATCAAATTTCAAGGCTACTTGGAGCGCATATTCCTCATAATGGGTGAAGTGTGATAAATATAAGGAACCAATCCATATAGACATGGTATTTTAATTCAGGAGCTCTACATATGCTCCTCCTTCTACATCATTTCTGAAAATGGTCGGATAGGCGAGTGGCAAAAGTTTCATAGAAATAAGTCAATAGTTTGGTACCAATGTCATAACGAAGAGGTAACTGGAAATAGGCAAGAAAATCTTTGTAAAGAGTTGCAAAAGTGGAATGAGTGGCTCTGTGCTGATCGACATACAACTTAGCAACATCTCCAGTAAGAGTGTGTTGGAAGAGACGAAGACGGATGGAGTCTTCAATGATAGAATTGGATGAACACCAAATATGGAATGAGTGAACATGATTTGTGGGATCTTCTCCAGGATTACCTTCAAACTTTCTGATGTTTGTAGGAAGTTTAGTAGGCATAGCTGGCCAACTGGGATCATGGAGAAGAGGATTGTTGATGAGCTGGTTGAAATCAGGGAGACTCAAACCAGCCATAAAAGGAAGCAGTGGAGGAGGAGTGACCACACCAGTGGAGTTTTCTCTTGTGGGGTTACCCTAGTTGGTACCTAGGGTACCACCTTGGTTTCCCGTACCCATACTGGCGCTTGACATGGTGATGGTACGGGGTTGAGAAGACGTGGAATCAAAGGAAGAACTGGAAGAATCAGTAGAATTAGAATCATAATTATGACCCGATGGAGGACTGGGAGGATGTACTCTAACTCAACGAGGAGGAGTAATATGTCCTAACGAGAATTGAGGGATAAGGCCTCAAATTCTCTGTGACAAATGCCTAGGGGGGACAATGATATTAAGGAAATGATGATGATAAGGACTAAAGGGTGACGATAGGAATAATAGAGCAACAAACATCAAGCAAACACATAGTGCAGTGGTGCCAAGTGTAAACTAACTATATTAATGATGTTACTCTAATACAATAAAACACATCCTATTAAAGAAAAATACCTCTAGCCTATAGGTGGTCTAAATCCTCAAATAATACTAAATCTACTATTTCAGATGGCCTTCTAAAGAATTTTTTGCTTGACAGAATCCCATCCTCGTAAGAAAAGTTGTCAAGAGAAAGGTAGGGTAGAGAACCAACTGGTTCCCACAGCCAATCCTATAAGATGCTTTCCTAAGATTGGTCACTACAATTACCTTCATCCGACGGGGGTGGTCGAGTCTTGAGCTTCTTGGTAGTTAGCCAATGCATGGGATTCCCTACCACGGTTTGGGTAGCCCTGGGGAGAACTGCTCACACAATGACCTAGCCTAACCCCCTATGAATCAGGTTTCTAACACACTCCTGATTTGGATCGTGGGATGGTAAAGGATTTTAAGCTCCCTAATATGTGAATTTCTATTTATCAATGAAAGAGAACGATGGGTGTTATTGGAAGCATATCCCACCGATCCTACACATAAACTACAAATATTGTTTGGCCCTAGTGCCCAAGTGGGCTTAATCTATGCAGGTTTAATTATTGAGGTGTAGTGTTTCAAGTCTTGGCTTGGCGGTGTTAACCAAGCTCACGTTTGCCTAGGTGTGAGTATGTGAAAATAATGTGTCAAGTGGATGAGTTAATTGAGCTTGTTTTATGATGCCATGTGCTGCTGAAAATAAAGTGTTGAAATATTCTAAATAATACTGAAAATGACAAAAAAAAAAAAAAAACAATTAATCAAGCACACAAAACCCCACCCAAAAAGGCTATCAAGTAGCTAAGCAAGAGAGGGAAAACAAGCTACTCAAAGAAACATAAGATGCCTAAAATACCTAATGTCAAAGGGACTGAGATCTATAGGCACTATTCTATTGTAAATGGTGCAGACAAAAAACAAAATCAGAGGTGAAAAATGTTGCAAAGCAGAGGTGTGAAGTTCTAAAACATAGGATGCTGAAGGGGATCCTAAGGGGGAAAAGGAAAAACCCAAAATCTAAAGGGAGAAAAGGTATAAGAAATCTATCTGAAAGTGTTGAAAAGAAATGCATCAAACTCTGAAAATCAGAGGTTGAAAATGTTGAAACCCTGGACTCCTCACTAAGTCAATCTCTTCCTAACAATGTGGAGGTGTACTCTGAAACCTAAGGGGATTTTTCCTTCCTCAAAGAGAAAAACTAAGAGAATCTAGGCCTAAGGGAGACTGAAAACGGAGACAAAGTTCCCTTCCCAGTCTACACACAACACTCTTGGTAAATCTGAAAAAATAAAAATAAAAAATCCGGAAAAAGAATCCAAAACATAGGTACTAACTTAGAACAGTGGAAAATGCAGTTTTTGGGCCAAAAAGTGCACTCTGGAATGTAGATCTGGGGCTCAAAAGTGTGTTTTTATCCCAAGACTCTTAGTCAGCGGATCTCACATAGATTTTTTTGTCTCCTACTTGGCTTGTACCTTTAACCTGAAGAAAGAACCAGAAAACCACCAGAATCTCAAAATTTGACAAAAAAGGAAATAATACTATAAATAGAAATTGAGAGGCTAAAAAAAGTTGTAGAAAACCCAAAAATTTACTGAAATTTCAGTCACCCAAGAACATTGTTATTACACCAGTGGAGTCGCCATTTGTTAGTGTGAAATTTCTTGGAAGGTGCACCAAAAACACTTCACTTAGGTCACTAGGTGACATGTGACCCTAACAACGATTTGTGGCTAATTACACTTCAAATCCTTAATAGAACTTGAAAAACTTGCAACACAAATAACATATATGATCCAAAAAAGCAAACAACAATATAGATATCTAATGCAATAACCCAAATGGAAAGACTTTAAAACAAATAAATATTTATTGATAACACCTAGTGAAGGAGATCTACAAAATGGGTCTAGAAATCCCCCTCTGTGGGATGGGTCCTTTGATGTCCCTGATTCTTCAGTAATCGACTCTCTCTCTCAATGTGTGAAAAACCCAAAACAATGTTGAGAACTCAAATTAGAGCTCAAATGAAAAGAGATGATAATGGTGACAATGATAATGATCATGGTGAAGAATGAATGGAAAACCCTCCTATTTATAACAAAGTATTGAGTTAATCTCAAAAATGGAGAATAATAAAATAATATTGACCAAATCAAGATTTCACCCTTAAGAATACTTTATTATGTTTTTTGGAGAGGGAAAAGATATTCAAAATGGTCAAATATCATTATTTAGAAATAATTAACAAATAAAATGTTTTATTAATTAATTCGCAAGGATGAAGAATGGTGTGAAAGTGAAATACTTATTAAATAATGACTTAACAATTATTCCAATAATGGAAATAAGGAATAATAAATAAATAGTGATTTATTTAATTATTCCTATGAGATTTAGTCAAATGTGACAAGGAATAATTATTAAAAAATGATTTAATAATTATTCCTAGACAAAATTAAATAAATAATGATTTATTCAATTATTCTTGTCGGGTTTTTTTACTTTAATCGGAAAATAATTTAATAAAAATGGTTTACTAAATTATTTCCCATGATGAAAGTGATTTTTCTGCGGTAAAATTAATCCTACGCGATGTATTTTGATCTGCCTAGTTAGAAATGGCTAGGTGATCATTTTTGGTGATAACGGTCCCTACCTAAATCCACAAGATAATCCTTATTCTTCATCTTACTTTAAGGTTCCCTCTTTGCTTGAAAACACTAAATCAATGGCTTTTCTTTATCATCTATGATCTCATATGGTAGTTCCCTAGAAGGAGGGAATAGTATGGGGTCTGCAAAAACTTTCTCTATCTTCAACTGAAGGCAGAAGCCAATGTAGAAAATCATTTTTATCAAAAGAAAAGGAAAAATCTTGTGCAAATCTTGTTGTAGGAAAATAGTTGTCCATAAAAGGGGCCCTTAGGAAAATCCCAACCCCTACATGGATTACAAAATGAAATTATTTCCTTTAACTATCAAGGTCTCACATGTCCCTTTTAAAAAATGTCACTCAAGAGACTCATTGAATTCAATGATCCATATCTTATATTTCTTAGGAAACTCATAGTAGTAGTGAATCCATTATTAAATATTTTGAAACCCTCTTGGTGGGATGGTGTTTCATGGCCTCATATGCAAGTGGTAGATTAGGGGGCTCATTGTCGATTGGAGAACCATGTGAATCAAAATTATTAACCTCTGGAGTATGGATTCTTATATTGGAGTTGAGGGTTTATCAGTAGATTTTGGTCTCTCCCTTACAATGACAAATATATATGGGCCATCCGAAAACCATAAGGAGTTGACATAAATTTATCCCTTGGTCCCTTAGAATCTTGGGGTCCTTAGGGCAAGGCCAGATCCACTGGATGACTACTTAAGGAACAAGCTGGTCCATAGCAAGATGGTGGATGTGGAACCAGTCAAACTCATCCCTACTTGCTATAATTGTAGAATATGGGAAGATAAAGTCTCCAAGAGAATAAATCATTTTCTTCTCTCTGAATCGCTAATGGAAACCCTCCTTTTGATAAATCAGTGGATTGGTACTAGGGAAAACTCATATTCACTTGGGAGCCTTGACTATAGTCCAATTCGAAGCAAACCTTAAACTCATCAAGAAAAATATGAAAAGTGGCTAAAAGGAACAAAATGGTTGAAGTTCAGGATTTGGAGATGATAGAAAGGTAGCTTCAAGACATTTCAAATTCAAATGAGGAAGGTTTCAGCACTCATGGATCTAAAGAGATCCTCACACGTCTCAGCAAAAGGAAGAATGAAATCCTCATATCACGAGAGGAAGAATGGTGCCTAAAATGTAGGGCCATATGGTTAAAGAGTGGGGATGAAAATTCTAAATTCTTCTAGGCATGTGCAAAGAGAATAAAAATAGAAAAGCCAATATGGAGACTTCAAGATGACGAAGGTAGATATGTCTCTTATTTTGAAGGCTTGGCCACCATGGGAAAGAACTATTTCAAAAATATATTTTGAAGTGGAAGCCTCAATTGTAAAAGTGATATCTACAGCACAACTCTTCCCTAGAATGATCGACGAAGAGGAAAGTAAGGAAATTATGGAGGAGGTCTCAGAGACAGAGCTCCAATCAATGCTGCAAAGTTTTTAGAAAGATAAGAACCCAAGGATTGACAAATGGCCTATTGAATTTTTCCTAGGGATTTAAGAAATTTTGGGCCTAGATCTTTCAGCTATGGTGGAAGGTCCAAAAAGAAAGGCCATATGCATCCTGCCTTTATTTATACCTTCATTACCCTCATTCGCAAAACAAACCATCTCTTTCCTTCTAAGACTTCCATCTTATCGCCCTCTACAACACCATTTGTAAGATCATAGCCAAAATTATAGCTTCCAAATTAAAACATATCCTTTCTAGATCCATTTCCTTAAAATAGTTTACCTTTCTGGAGGGGAGACAAATTCATGAAGCTATTGGAGTCACCTACTAAGGTATGCACAATATCAAAACTCAAAATTTGAAAGAGTGTGCTATCAAAACCAACCTTTAAAAATCCTATGATAAAGTGAACTGGATCTATATTATGCTTCTTCTCACCCATGTGGCCTTCAGCTTAAACTTTATCAACTAGGCCATGAGTTGTATCTAGACTATATCCTTTGCAGTCCTTAAAATGGCTCAACCTCTCCCTTTTTCCAAGCTCAAAGAGGGCCACATCAGGGTTGTTTTTTCTCCCCTTTTTTGTTCTTATTGGTGGTGTAGGGCTTAAGTTATCTTCTATTAGTGATGAAAAGAAGTGGATCCTTTCACGAATCCCTTATAGCTAGGACATTAGTTGTCACACACATGCTCTTTGTGGAAAACATCCTTATTTTATGAAATGAGGGGGTTATGGAGATTAACATTCTACTCGAGATCCTCTCTCTATATGGGAATAAAACCACTGGTATGTCTATCAATTACCAGAAATCCTCTATACCCTATCATAATCTAAATAAAGAGGATATCCTTCTCATGACACGGATTTTTCCATGTGTTTCTAAACCGCTAGAGGAAGGCCTAAAGTATCTAGTTTTTCATCAAAAACCAAAATGTTGCAACAAAGAAGATTGGCTTTGGCTCATTGCTGAAATGGAAAAAAAAAAATGAAAAATCGGTGTCTTAGATGACTCTCCAAGGTGGGACGTATGATTTTGATCAAATTTGTGCTTGAAGTCATACCTATATATTGGGTATCTCTTACATGGATCCCTAAAGGAGTATTGGAAAAAAAATTAATAATAATAAATTAAATAAATAAATTTGCGCAAAATTTTCTTTGGGTTGGAAATCAGGAACCGGGGATGTTATTGTGGGTCAAATGGGACATAATAACTATGCCAAATTTTTTGGGCAGTTGGAGGTTGAAGTACATCTCCTTGTTTTTGAAATATTTAGCTACCAAATACAGTTGGAAGTTGATCTCATCATCCAACTTATGTACATCGGTGTTCACTCATAAGTAAATAGCACCAAACTCATTGGAATATTGGATAAGAAGGGTTGAAAAATCTAGGGAAAATATATCGGTAATATGGAAGGTTGTGCTCAATTATTTCAATACCATAGGTAACGAGTGGGTGTGGTGAGTAGGAAATGGAGACAAAGTGAGATTTGGTCTTAATCCATGGCTAAGAAGTGGCTAGAACCACTTGCTTCCCCTTCCTCCCATTGAATTTCTAAGAGATAGAGGTTACACAAAGTTGTCTTATATATCCAATCCTACAAACTCATCAATCTAGAGACAAGGTTGGTTATCAGTTGAAAAGTTTGGTTTAGAGGAGGAATATCGTGACTCATGTAAAAGCTTCTTGTAAGATCTCTCAAATGGTCACATAATATTAAATAACAGAGATGATGAACTCATTTTGAGTATCTCCCCTTATGGGACCTACACCTAGAATCTTAGCTACATTTCACTATTGGCAAACAAATTTGTAACATAACATAAATGGTGATGGAAAGCAGTCTAGAAATCTAAGTGTCTAGCTAAATTAAAATTATTTATATGGTGTCTAGTGGAAAAGAAGGTTCCAACCTAGGATGTACTTCAAACGAATTTTATGACAGGTCTGGGTTAGTGCCCTTTATGTAAAAACAATGATGAAAATGTAACACACATGTTCATCTCATGATCTTTTTATCAATAGGTGTGGAAAGAATGTAGGATCGCCTTAGGTCATTTAGACTCTTGGGAAGGTGAACAATTGGAGGATTCCTAGAAGGCATGGCAGTCAAATCCCAAATATCATGCCATAAAATCACTTCCCCTAATCATATGGTGGGGGTGTGGTTGGCCAAAAACATAGTTATATTCCAAGGCAATCTTTCGATACATGATCATATTGCAGCCGAAGTTCTTGCCATTTTAAGTCGCTTCCTATAGGAAAGAGATATTTCCCCTCCAAGATTTATCATACCAGAATGCACATATCATTCTAGGTCATGGGCTTTCTTCAACGGAGCATCTATCAGTATGGCCCAGCAGAGTGCAGACAGATTTTTCCTTTTCCTCTCTAAAGCTCATTTCTATTAGGTTAAATTTGGTTTATGCCAAGGAACTAATAATCATGCAAAACTCTTAGCCTACCAACATTTATTGTTTTTTTCCTTAGAGAAGGGATGCACATAGATTCAAGTATTCGGGGACTCCATGCTCACTATAAACTAGCCTAATAAAGCTCAAAATTGTAGGAATGTTATTCTCATGCCTATTATAGAGAAAATTATGCAACTTATTGATACTTTCTCATTTTTTACTTGTTATCATTTTTACAGGGAAAGGAACATGACAACATGGACCAAGGCTTGTGGGGTATTATAGGACAGTTAAATGGACAAGTCTATGAATTTTCCACTGGCTATATAGGGACTTTCCACTTGGATTAGTAGCAATATTATTTATACATGCATAAAATGAAAAGTATTGCTTTTTGGAGTTTCGTATCTACTTTACAGCTTAAATGATTGTACTTTTTTCATGTTTCTTGTCAAGAAGTTTTTCTTCCTGTTTCCTCTACACTAATTGTAATTATTAGTACTAGTTAAATGGGAAAATTAGTCTTATGAGCTCCTTCGCCCTTAAGCTCTCATAGCTATATTATTTTTTGATACTTCCAAAAATCAATACACACTTGATGTGTATATGAAGAATGTAATATTCAATCATTTTCAATCAATGAAATTGCGGGTTTTTGCCTCAAGGGAAAAAAAATATTCAAACTAACATTTCTTTTTGGTTTTGGAGTAAGGCCTTAAATTGATTCTAATGGGCTAAGAGCTTGTCTTCCTTACTTCCTCAGATATAAAGAAACAAATTAGTTCCAAAAAATCTAGAGGTATTTGGCAAGAGTGAAAGTTTATCTGCTTAGGAACTACTAGTGAATATTTTCAAGTAATGTGATTGTATTTAAATACAATGATGAGTCTAGCCACAATAACAAATAGTAGTTAGTGGCGGTTATCCTTCCTACTAATTAACTACTAAGTTATGATAGATTTTCACACACGCACTAATAATAAAAGGTAATTCTAATTTAAATTTAAAAAAAAAAAAAAAAAAATATATATTAAAAAAAAAAATCAGATAAATTTTAATTTAATGACAGGACTACATTTAAATTATTGAATATTATTTCATATTAATATCATTATGGTTGATAATTACGATGTTTTGAATTTGTATGCACTATATATATATGTTGTACTTAAATTATAAATATAATTTTAATTAAATGGTTTTAAAAAACTGTAAATTTTAAAAATTTGTAAAAATCAATTAAGTTAAAAATACCAAGTTTTAATATTCTAATTAAGGCTTTTAAGTTTTTCCTCCTTTATCGCATTACTATGATAAAAACAATATACTCTTTCTTTTAATTTCTTAGATACGCTAATAGATTCTTACAAAATGCTTGAATAATAGAATATGAAAATAAATGTATCTATCCTAATCATTAATTTTACATTTATTTATAAATAAAGAACTTAAACATAATAATAATAATAATTATTATTATTATTATTATTATTATTT
>APFE031023069.1:1047-33731 GCA_000404065.3 Pinus taeda | reverse complement strand
ATTTCCAATAGTTTTAAGAGGGTCACCATTCAAAATATAAGAAAATGAACTTTACCCATACTAGGGATGCTCTAATCTCTTCTAAATTGAACTCAACGTATCAAGGAACTTAGAATATCTCCATCTCCCTAAGCCAAGAAAGACAGTTAAGAGAAAAAAATCAGGTATTGGCCCTCCCTTCTATGAAAAATAAATATTAAAAATCCTCAACTCCAAACAAAGGAAAAAAAATTGATTTTTGGGTTTAGGAAGTCGAATACTCTACTACGTACGACTTCATGTTTTTTGGACTTGATTGCAACTTTGTAATTTTTTTATATTAAAGGATAACTTTTTCCTCGTATTTTAGCAATGATAGGTTTGAATAGGAAATGGTTCCCAATTGTTGGATGATTCTTTTAATAGAAGATAGATTTTTTTTTTTTCTTTTTACAAAGTCGGTTGTTAGATGTATTCAAAAAACTAGGGGGAGACTAAGCTCCGGTGTTACAATGGAAGAGCTCACAGTATGAGCTTGCAGCTGAATTACATTGTGACAGCTCACAGGAATGCTTTTACAATCCGATTGAAAGGTCCTAATACAAGTATAGATTCTAATAAATTGGGACAAAAGCAAGCTGACTCTACAATACATCTAGTCGATACTTATGTGGCTGATCTGCCAAGCATTGGAATCCTCTGGGTGGCTATTATGATATTAAGAAGGAGAGGAAAGAAACCCATGTTCTGAAGAACTGCAAATAGGAAAGAATGCCTTACCCTGTCAAAGGCATTGGCCAAGTCTAATTTCAAAATAAAGCCTTCTTCATTCCTTGAATGGCTTGAATGTATGGCTTCCTGAACCAAAAGAATAGAGTCTGAAATTTGTCTATTAGCCATAAGGCCTCCTTGGTTTTCATAAATTAGCGTCGGTAGGAGAGGTTTGAGACGAGAGGCTATGATTTTAGTGAATATTTTGTATGAAGAATTGCATAATGATATTGGCCTGAAGCAAGAGAAATTGGAAGGGCGGTTCTCCTTAGGAATGAGGGCCAGATGAGTAGAGTTTGTATAACCTCCTATTTTGCCTTTTCTCTGTATCCACTTGAAATATTTGATGAGATCCTTTTTTATCAGCTCCCAGTATTCTCTATAAAAGCAAATTGCGAATCCAGCCGGTCCAGGTGCCTTGTTAGGCTGAAGGCTCCAAATTGCTTCCAATATTTCTTTCTCTTTTATCTCTTCTATCAAATTTTTGTTTAAATCAGGTGTGACCTTGGTTGGAAAGTGTTGTAGTAGGTCATCATAGAGTTCTTCCTCCCCTGTTTCAGTTAAGAGTTCCTTAAAATGGTCTGTGGCAGCCTCTTTGATATCTGCTTGTTCAATATGTTGGGTCCCTGCACTGTCTACGATGGCTGTTCTGGTATTTTTTATTTGTCGTGCAGTGGCTTGTTTGTGAAAAAAGGAGGTATTATTATCCCCGCTTTCCAGCCAGATTTGCCTTGACTTAATGCGCCACTTTTCTTCCTCCTCTCTTTTGATTCTGCACAATTGATTGTAAAGTTTTTCTTCTTGTGCCTTTTCATTCTGGCAATACTCCTTATGTTCTATTGCACATTGAAGGTCTTCGATTTTGGATTTCAACTCACGTTTTTTCCCTTCAGGTTCATTGTATTGCGTTTTGGCCCAATTTTTGAGCGCTTTTTGCACATTTCTTAACTTGTTCTCTCATATGAAACCTGGAGATCCTTCAATATGTTGACCCCAGGTGTGCTGGATGATATTTCTGGCTGCTTGATAATCGCTCCATATGTGATTATATTTGAATGGAAGCGGACCGAGGGGGAAGTGCATGTCCATTGCTAATATAATTGGGTAGTGATCTGAGGCTGCAAAGGGCCAAATGGAAGAGTTGACAACTGAAAATGAAGAGAGAAGGGAGATGTTGACCAGGAACCGATCCAGTCTCTCCATTATATTACTACTACCCAGTCTATGATTACTCCATGTATATTTTCAATTTTTTGGAATGATATCTATTAAGTCACTGCTTTGCATTATGTTTTCCATTTTATTTTTGAATGGATCTGGCATAAAGCTTCCCCCATGCTTTTCATTGGTATGTAATATTAAGTTGAAGTCACCTCCTAAGATGATGTTTCTGTTATCTTCTTCCATTATGTTTTTACTGAGAGAGTCCCAACAAATTTCTTTATCCCTGTAGTGATAAGGGGCATAAACATTAAAAATGACAATCTGTTGTTTACTCGTGTTATTTCTCAACACTGTTTTTATCCAATGTTGTTCTATTAGATCAGCTTCGCTATTCCATTCATCCTGATTCCAGATGGTAGTAATTCCACCAGATGCCCCTCTGGCTTCACAAATACTTCCTTTATAACACTTATGCCTTTCGATAATCTTATTGATTTCTGGCTCTCTTTGCTTTGTTTCCTATATTAAGATAATGGAAGGTTTCTCCTGTGTTATAAGATCTTTTAGAGCGTTGGTTTTGGAGGGGTGCCCAAGTCCCCTGTTGTTCCATGAAAGGACTTTGATCATTTCAAACCTGTGATTCGAGGAGGTGCTCTGCCTCCCTTGTCTTTGCTTGCTATTTCTTTATCTTTTGTGCCCTGAATGTAAGATTCTATTGGATTTTGTAGTCCTAGAGCTATATCTTTCTATGCATTCTCATCCCTATGTTGTTTGGAGGTCTTTCTTCCCAACTTCTTTTGACCATCTAGAGAGGATCCCTGGTCCTTGGAGTTGCTGCGAGTAATTCTAGGAGGGAGGGGATCAGATAAAAGGGGTGGGGGAATGGTCATAGAATCGGGGGAAGAGGGGGGTTCAGGAAGATTCAAGGGAATAGGATCATATTCGGGGAGGGAGAGGACATGGAAGAGATTGGAGGATGGAGGAGATTGAAGGGATTTCTTCATTCCAGGGGATTGAGGTCGATGAGAAGAGGAAGGAGGAGGGGATGGGGGCAGGGCGGTAGGGTTATGGGAGGAGGGAGGGGAATGAGAGGAAGGTTCAGTTTCATTGGGCAGATTGAGAACAAGGGCTGATTTTTTCTTTTTTACCACTTCCCATTGTTGTTCTTGTGAGTTATTATCAACATTAATGAGCTTAGTGCAGCGGCTAGCAAAATGACCATACTCGTGACATACCTTACACTTGAAGGGGATCTGTTCGTAGTCGAGTTGTTGTATGTGCCACCATTCGTTAACTTTGAGCTTGATGGCTTCTGGAAGGCCTTTACTCAGATCAACCTCGACACAAATACAGGCACATGCCTGCATATTGTCTCTTGGCTCGCTCCAATCAATATATTTTCCAACCACATTTCCAATGGCGCGCACTAATTCATCTCCCCATCAATGCAATGGGAGATGAGGGAGACGGACCCAAACAGGAACCGCATTAGGGATATCTAGCTCTGGATCGAAATCCGACATCCATTTGTTTAAATACAAACCTATGGAGTCCATGAAGTAAGGGCCATTGCGAAATATCAAATCCTTGTCGTCCTTTGTCTCAAAGTGGAAGGTGAAGTATCCCTTCCTGCAGAATCTAATAGCAATTTTCCCTTGAATTTTGTCTGTTCAGTTCCTTTCCACCCACCTCTGAACAGTTTTTGGTGAGGTCCAAAGACCTATAAATTGCCCTATCAACCCCTTTTCTGCCAAAGCAAGAGCAGCCATTCTAGGCAAGGTAGGGGGAAGAGAAACCTCCTGTAATCCCTCGATTTTTTTAACGAATTTGGAGATAGCAGGACGAGCTCGTTGGGGCGGTAAGGAGTTTATAAGAGCAGAAAAAGCCTGTTGCTGAGCTGCCTCCTCCAGTGGAGCCTCCGGAGGGGCCATCTGGGAGGAAACGGAGCGATCCAGAGGAGAACAGGCGGGCTCTCTTGCTGTAGAAAATGCAGGCGGCCGCAGGAGCAGCAAGAGCGCGCGCTAGGGCTCGTGTTAACTACAAAACTACTTTACAAAGAAGACTAGGGAATAATAGAAGATAGATTTTTTAGCGAATTGTTTTAAATGAGATTTTTTTGAAGTTTTTTAGTGGGTTTTTTTTGTTTAATTTCTTTAAAATTTGGCAATAATTTATTGAAATCACAAGTTTGATGGTTAACCTATATACAATCAAAGTGCCCTAGGGGTTTTCAAGGTGTTGAATCCATATATATAGTCAAAAAACCATTTTAAATAACACAAATCGAGATTTCACCTCAAATTTTTCCACCAAATTCTGACACTGGAAAATCCAAAAAATCACACCAAAACCAATTCCATTTTCTAATCAAATTTAGAAACTTACAAACTTCTAAAAATCGCTAATATGATATTAGTAAATTCCATTCTTTATTTTGACACTAACGCTATTACTAACTAACGGTAAAACATCTCCAATGAATCGACACTCATATCCAAAACAAAACAAAACAAAAAAAAAAAAACAAAAACAAACAAACAAACAAACAAACAAGAAGAAGAAGCAACCAACCTTGTAGTATACACCTAACCACTCTCGAAATGATAACTAAGGTGAGACCTATAATCAGATAACTTGGTCACACGAACATCCTTGGAGTCTACAATTTTCAACTCTCCATTTGCTAGACACATTGTAAAAAATAAATAAATGCAATATTCTTTAAAATGGGAAATAAACTAGGAACACCCTATAACAACTACGTCCTCTAACCAGTTATTGTATCGTTGACACGATCTATGATTGCCTTGCAAAATGCTTGGTAATCTGTAATTGAGTGTTCAAAAACATTTGGTTTAATGGTGAAAAATAATGATTTTTTTAAATAAAATGTTTATTTTTTATTATTATTTAAATTTATTTAAATAAAATTTCTAATTTTTAATTTAAAATATGAATATTTTTAATTATTAATATTATATTATTTTAGATAGGGTGGTAAGTGTGGGGATTATTTTTTTGCTTTAAAAAACAAATGGAACTCAATTTTATTTAGATTTTGGGGCGAGCTTCCAATAATCAAGTCAAAGTTTATGGTTTATTGTAAAGTCTATCTCATGCCAAGCCTATGGTATCACAAGGATAACAACATTTGACAATTCAAAAATTATAGTAGGGAATTTTTGAAAATGCAATAGTCGGAAGGTTCTGCAGCTCAATTCATTTTTTCTCTAAATTAGGCCTCTCCTGTCTCAATTCACTGAATTCAATTGTTTCCACATCCTTTGGAATAATAACCTCATTACAAATCAAACAGAAACTAGGTTGGAGCTAGGTTTGTTTTTCATCAATGAAAACTTAAGCTTTCTCATGCTCACATGACCATGTGCATGCTCAACAAAGGTCATATTTTGTGGAAATTTTTGGTTGCAATTTAAAGTCTCCCATGAACACGTGCATGAGCGTGAAGCAATGGTTTAGATGGCATCAACAAATGTCCATGCAACACGTGAAGTGGCAGAGCTCAAATGTGAGAGATAACCATAGTAGTAGATATGAAGGTTGATTCAACTAGGATGCAATGAATGTGTGAAGGTATGTGAGGAGGTTACGAAAGTTGTTCTTGATCCTAGTGGATCTAATTGATAGTTGGGATGAGTCATCTTTAATGGATCTATGTGAAGCTAAAATCTTGGAGCCAAAAAAAAACATTCTATTATTATGAATTAAGGTGAAAATGGGAATTATCAAGTGTGCACTAAGTGTATCTACAACTGCATCCTCCACCACCCTTGTGGGAAATCCTCAGTGTAATCATTCTTTGCCCTCCTCTATTAAGTTGTATTCTATCGAAAAAAGGTAATTGTCAAAATTGGGGTCATGTTGAAGGATATTGGATCATTATATTGTTTGTCATCCATCTTGATGCTTTTAGAGTGGAAAAAGAGGAGGAATTAGCTCACTAGACCATTTTAACCAGCGGAACCCAATTTGGAAAATTGGGGTCTAAAATCTTCTAGGAGCATTTTGAGGCATCACACAACATTTTTTTTTGGGGCGAGGGAGGGGGGTGCGGTAAAATTTTGTCACTTTAATGCATCACCTTTTTTTTTCCTATTCTACACATAAAGATATTTCTTGTGGTGCAATAATTGCCACAATCAAAATTTGTATGTATAATTTATGGCACTCGAAAGTTGACCTTCATATTTTGACCACCATAATTCAAGAGGATGTCACATCAACCCCCATTATTCATGGAAAAGGGGATAGCCACAAGATGATGATGAATAATATTCTAGAAGAGTCCATATTGTAACACCAATTAAGAGTTGAAGGAGTGAAACCTAACCACTAGTAGGCTATCAAGTTATCTTATAACTGGGCCACTAGGAGGAAAAGGGGTTCCATTTTTTTTAGCGCATCTTGTTCCATAGATGAGCATAGTAGCCAAGAGGGATAGGGAGAGCACACAGGGAGAGGATTTGTGCATTGTAGTAACCCACAAGCCCCATGCCTTAGTTCTTTGTTCTTGCAACTATTTTTTGTTCAAAGAAAGATAATAAAGAGGCCTCACCTTCAAGCTAGATTTTATCCCAAAAGAATTTCCCAAGATATATCTTATGTCAATTATGGATTGTGATTTTTTATTTCATTATTCTCTATTTTTTGCATAATTATGATTTGCATGCATATGTAATAAACAATACTTTACAAATCCAAAAAACTAAAGAGAAACAAACCCTTATAATGTAGATTTTGGATTTTTAATTATAATTTATCAGATATGTTGCAAAAAAATATGTAGTGGAATATTCAGAGTAGTTTACAAATCAGATATACGTGAAAATTTAACTATGGATATTGTTCCTTGGCAAATGAAGGTGGTAGTTCATAGTTTCATGTTGTGAGTCTAGTTTGCAAGGTTCTCCTCCTAGCAACAAGGTTTCAGGAGGAAAATTATGTTCTACCCTTTGATTTCCTTGTTGCCCGATATAGGTCTATTAATTCTATGGAAAGTACAATAGAATGCAAATTCCTGCTATGATAATCACTTCCTAATGATTTTCAAATAGTATTTCTCAAGACACTGATATCATTGAATAATTACAAACAAAAAATATCGACAGTAAATGAGTAGAAACAATAAAGATCATAGAAAAACAACCATTCATAGTAGACAAAAAAAATTAACTTGGGAATCCCCACCTTGGGAGAAAACCCAGCAATTTTTTATTGAGGAGAAATTGTCTTTCAACAAGGTTTACAAATAAAAAATTTGTCTAGAAATATGTACTAATAATAAGAGTCAAATACTAGTCAAACAACCACTGGTCAAACCAATCAAAAAACTTAGAATTCAACATTGTTCAACGGCCTGGTCAAATTTCCCTGTAGTCAAACTTTGACCCTACAGTCAACTCACACGTGCTATGAAATCTAGTCAATCTGTGTTGTATGGATCACACATGCAACTGGTTAAAACTCAGTGAAGTTGAAGTCAACTCAAATAGTCAAATTTATCAACTTTCTCACACATGCAGCCTCCAAAAGAGATAGAGAAAGATGAAGAAAAAATAAAGATGATCTCCAACAACAAATTTCTCCTTGGCTGGATTTCTCCTCCACTAGAAACAATTATTTGAGCTTGCTATGTTGATAATTTTCCTCTCACATGCTTTTCTATTTATATAGACTCTAATGTTAAGTGGAGACCCGTTAAAGGGCCCCTTATTAGAATAAAACCGCTCACTTATGGAACGTATATCGCAACTCAACATTATACTATAATTGTTTGCCCCATTGTTGGGTGAAAAGACTCAATTAATAAATAATTCAAACCTGCTCTATAAAAAATAGATCACTCCATCCTGGAGCACAATGTGAGCATCCTAGGCCAATCTTCCCTAGCCAAATCAGCATGGCCCCATGGGAGAAAGATATCCCCTAAGCCATTCACCCCTAGTCAAATTAGCATGGCCCCATGGGTGAATATATCACTCCCCTAGTCAAATCAACATGGCCCCATGGAAGAATGTTTGTCTAATGTTGTGAAAACATAAACACTCCCTCTTGGCAAGGGATACATTCTACATCATGTCAAGCTTATCTATGAAGTATACAAACTTCCCCCTAGACAAAGGCTTAGTGAGAATGTTTACAATTTGCTCATTTTTGGAAATGTATTGGAGCTTCATTGCTCCCTTTTGCACCACGTCTTAGATGAAGTGATATTTGATCTTAATGTGCTTCAACCTATCATGAAATATTAGATCCTATGAAAGTTTGACACAATTTTGATATAATATCAAGGTCATCTCTATCACCTGATCAAATAGCCCTACAAGTCGCTTTCGAAGCCATAAGGCTTCCTAACTTGTGGCACTAGCTATGATATACTCTACTTCTATTGTACTAAGAATGAAAAAAGTCTACATCCTACTAAACTAGGATATTATGGTCGTTCCCAAACTAAAGAAGCACCCTGAGGTGCTCTTTCTATCCACTGCACTCCCAACCCAACTAGAATCAATATATCCCTGCAACCTCACTTCACAACCTGAGACATATCTCAGGCCATATCTAATTGTACCATGTAGGTACCTTAACACATGCTTCACTGCAACCCCAATGTACATGCCTTAGCTAAACCATAAATTGGCTCAAGGTGTTCACTGCAAATCAAATATCTGGATTAGCATTAACTAGGTACATCAAGGATCCAATTAAGTTTTTGTACATCATGGGATCCACAAAATCTTGATTTGAAGTGGAATCACTCGTCTTCTTTAGATTTCTCAAAATAGGTGTAGCCATGGATTTGCGGTCCATCATACTAAATATTCTCAAGATATGAATTGTGTACTTCCCTTTTCTAAGGAAGATCTCACCAAGTCTCTACCACACCTCCAATCCCAAGAAATAATGCATCAAGCCAAGATTCTTCATCTCGAACTCCCAAGCTAACTCACTCTTACACTCGATAATGAGCCTATCTACCCCATTAAGGAATATATCATCAACATACAACACCAATATCGAAGGGTCACCATCAACAACCATGAAGTAAAGGTCGGGATTCACATCATTGTTGGTGAATCCCATACCCTACCCTACTCATTAATCGTACAAAACCATGCCCTCAGTGCTTGCATGAGTCCATACAAATATTTCTTCAATTTGCAAACATGGGACTTCTTCCCATGTACCACAAATCCCTAGGGTTGCTCTAAGTACACTTCCTCCTCAAACGCACCATCAAGAAGAGTGGCCTTTACATACATCTGATGTAACCTCCAACCCATAACTAAATTAAGAGAAAAAATAGTCTTAATAGAAGGGTGCATGGTGAATGGATTAAAAGTATCATTATAGTCCTCTCCCTCTTTGTGGGAGAACCCTCTCACCACAAACCTTGTTTTGTACTTCTCAATGTTGTGATTTATTGCATGCTTAAACTTATAAATCAACTTGGAAGTCATTATTGACTTCCCCTCTAGTCTTAGAACTATCTCCCACACATCATTCTTCGTGGTGGATTGATATTCCTCCATCATGGCTTCCTTCTAAACCTAGTAGCTTACTACCTCCTCATGCCTAGAAGGCTCATAATCAATGATGTGGATCATCAATGCCATATAACTCAAGCACTTATGTGGGTGGATACTCTCCCTGAAAGTACCACAGGGAGCTACATGCCTCTCTTCATCCTACAAAGTGTCACAAAGCCATGTCAGTCTCTTCCTAGTCCCTGCAACATCTTTAGGTGGGTCCATTGGCTTTGGTAGCTCTATTGACTCCTCCTAATAGTCTGAAGAATGAACAATGGGACTAGAGGAATATGTACCTACATCCTTTGGATCCTCCTACTCCTCACTATCAATCTCCATATGGGACTCTATAGACCTCTTAAAGGCTACCTCGTCATCAAAAGAAACATCATGACTAACCTCAATCTCATGTTTTCCTGGAATGTAGATCTTGTAGGCCTTCAATGTCTGGTTGTCTCCCATAAAAGTACCCTTCTTCCTAGAATGTTATAACTTCTTCCTAACCTTCTTAGGCATGTGGATATATATTGGACAACCAAATATCCTCAATGACTGAGCTCTAGCTTCACTCCTGTGAATACCTCCTTAGGAGGCTTGTCCTCCAATATCTGGTGAGGATTATTGTTCTAAACATAAACTATTGTGTTGGATGCCTTTGCCAATCCTATTCATGAATCATCGCCTTGAAAACCTCTACAATGGACCTATTCTCCCTTTCTACAACCCCATTTTGTTAAGGTTTGTAAGGAACTATCCACTCCCTCTTGATCCATGCCTCCTTACAAAAATCACTGAAGTCCCTAGAAGTATATTCTCCTCCATTGTCTAAACTCAAAACCTTGATCTTCTGCCCTATCAAGTTCTCTACCCAAACTCTGAACTCCTGGAACCTACTAAAGACCTCATCCTTCGTCTTCATGAAGTATATCGATGTCATTCGGGAGAAATCATAAAAGAATGCCACATAGTACATGAAACCACGCAAATATGATACATCTAAATGTACTAGATCCAAGATCCTTTTGGACTTACTATCATTTCTTGGTAAATATCCCTTGGCATTCTTGCAAAGTGCATACCCCTTGCAAACACCATCATAACCATCCTCCTCAATGTTGACAAATCCTTGTAATGCAGGTGATAAAATATATGATGCCATAACTCACATAAATTGGTATTGTCATGTACCAATGCTTGGTTTGGATGTATTAACAATTTGTATAGTCCTCCATGTCAAACACCAATCACTCCTACTAAGTTATCCTTGAGACTTTAGACCATAGAAGAGGCTAACCATCAACAAATGAAACTTTGTAACCTCTATCCTACGATGATGAAATAGAGAGCAAGTTCTTATTTCATCCTGGTACAAACAATACATCTCTCATGTGTAGAGAATCTCCGTACTCCAACTGAAACAATGTTATCCTAACTCCTTTCACTGCATGCTTGGCATTATCTCCAAGTTCCACCTACAATGTTGAATCCTTCTCTATCAAATCCTGAAAGAATCTCGTGAACCTGTTATGTGCCTAGAAGCATCATTGTCCACCAACCAAAGATCACTATTGTCAGTAATAGTACCTATAAGAGTGGAGAGAAAGAAATATTTTTTTCAAAGTTCATCTGAAATCTCATCAATTTTAGGTTTCGGTATCTTCTTCTATGGTGGATTCTCACCATAATCAACAACATCGATTATTGATGTATGTTATTGAATACTATAATTTGAGGCTAAAATCAATGGTTGATCTTCAAAAATGCTCTGATCCCATGTTGAAATTCTATAGCCAGTGAAGTAGAATACAATTTTATGCTCTAATAATTACTTCCTAATTATTTTCAAGTAGTATTTCTCAAGCCACTGATATCATTAAATAATTACACATAGAAAATATAAACAATAAATGTGGCGAAAACATTAAAGATCGTAGAAAGATAACCATGAACAATAGACACAAAATTTTCACTTAGGAAACCCAACCTTGGGAGAAAACCCAACAATCTTTTCTTGAGGAGAACTTGTCTTACAGCAAGGCGTATAAATCAAAAATTTATCTAGAGATCTATGCCAAATATACAATTCAAATAACGGTCAAAAAAACTATTGCTCATACCATCCAAAATAATTCAAAAGTAAACATTGGTCACTGGCTTGGTCAAACTTCACTATAGCCAAATCTTGTCCCTCATCAAAGTTTGCAGTATGCAGTCAACGATATGCACGTGCAGTGGCGGCCAACTCGCATGTGCGGTCAAATTTGTTCAAACTTTGTTGTAAGAATCACACATATAGCTACTCAAAACTCAGTCAAGTTGCAGTCAAATTTCCTAGTTGTAAGAAAAAATAAAGATGATCTCTTGCAACATATTTCTCCTTGGCCAGATTTCTCCTCCACTAGAGAAGATCATTTGGGTATGTTATGTTGATAATTTGCCTCTCACATGCTTGTCTATTTATATAAAACTCTAATGTTAAGTGGAGACCCTCAAGGGGCACCTCATCACAAAAAATCGCCTCACTTATGGAGCCTACATCACAACTTAACATTAGACTAGAATCGTTTACCTCATTGTTGGGTGAAAAACCTCAATTAATAAACAATTCAAACTTGCTCTATAAAAAATAGATCACTCCATCCTAGAGCATCATGTGAGCTTCATGGGTCAATCTCCCCTAGCTAAATCAGCATGACCCCATGGGAGAAAGACTACCCCTGAGCCATTCAAGCCTAAACAAATTGGCATGGCCCCATGCGTGAACGTATCATTCTCGCTTAGTCAAATCAGCGTGACCCCATGGGAGAATGTATGGTTGATGCTACAAAAAAATCAACAAATTATGGGGTGAAATTTTCTAGATAATGGTAAATGTTTCAAACCCCCTCCATTTTTTGTGAGCTCTACATGGTTTGATAGCCTTATTATTAGTTACCAGGGCTTACCTGTCACTGTTATGCTATTTACTTTGGGTCTATCTAAGCCTATTGATGGTTTTAATATTTGGCGTTGGGTAAGGAAATTCCAACTACCTCGTCTCCAATTTTCCTTAGGCAGTAAATTATCAAAGTTCTCTTGTGTTTATAATTCCTCTATTCCTTTGAGTAGAAAAGTTATGGCTATGAGGGGGATACAGAAAGAATGTCTTTCGAATTAGGTAGAAGAATTTGGTTAACTGCAATAAGAACTTTATCAGTTGCAAATTCAGCACAACCAAACATGCTCCACTTTGATAGTGGTAATGAAACTACTTATGGAACATAAGGTTCAAATCCGTAACTCTAAGGATGAGATAGCCTCTCTCCATATGTAGGTGAATGATCTCTAAATCTCTCTGAAGAAACTACATATTGGTCCTTCTTTTCCTAAGGTCTTAGTTAGCATTGTAAACAATGGTCATCCTAATTTAAATGACATGGTACTTCCAATGGAAGATGTAGCATTGTATAATGATGATCCCTTTTTCCTAAAGTCAAGTTATAATACAATGTGTTAAAATTTTGGCAATCTTTTGGATTCTCTTTGTAACCAAGCATGTTATCTTTGTAAGTCTAGTTATAGGAAGGTTTTGGTTTTTTTATAGAATTTAGGCAACATTTCACAGAGGACATTAGTAGCTTGAGATACCATTCTTGTAACCTTAGTTGTATGGTCATGTTCTTAAACACAAATTTTTAATATAAATTTTCTTTGTTATGATTAAAAAAATCATATTATTTTAGTTACGGTTGTTAATTATAGTATTTTAGTTTATGTGATTGATAACTATAATATTCTAATTTATGTGTTATTTTTAGATAAGAGGTTAAATTGTAATTAAGGGCAATATTTGATTTTATGTATGGGATTAAGGTTGAATGTTATTGGGGGTAACCATAATGATGACCACAAGATAATAGGTTTTCTTGCTAATACTATTTAAGTTGAAATTCTTTTTGGTCTTGGAGTAAGGCCTAAAAGTGCATATGATTGGCTAAGAGCTCCTCCTCCTTAAATGTAAGGAAACATGTTAGTGACTCAATACATAAGAGCATTTGGTAAGAGTGAAATCTACCAATTTACAAACTACTAATAGGTTATTTTGAGTCATTTTAAGTAGTTTTGTTTTCCTTACATAATAGTGAGAAGCTAAGTCACATTCATGAATAGTAATCAATGATATCTCTTTGTTTTCACAATGGGAAAACCTATCATAACTTAGTTGTCAAACCAACAGTGGGGACAACCATCATTGGTCGTTATTCACGAATGTGGACTCACTCATCACCATTGTTCAAGGAAAACCACACCACTTGGAATTAACCCACTGCAATTTTGTAAGGGGGTATGCTTTCGCTCTTGCCAAATGCCTCTTGGCCTTTGATCGTTAACCTATTTCCTTACGTCTAAGAACGAAGAGCTCTTAGCCAAGAAGTAGATTTTAGGCATACTGGAGGCCCATGTAATAAATGATATATGTTCAATTAACACCTAAATTATAGTAAATTTTATCACATTTAAAAAAATAATATGCACATCATATCCCTAAGGCTTGGCCCAATTGGTCAAGTCCCTATCATTAAAACACCTTTGTTATTGAGAGGTCATGAGTTCAATTCTCTTAAAACTTTTGGGGTCAGGCTCTGTGATTGAGTTAGCTAAAAGTGATCCCTTTGGGATAATCTCATTCATGTGCCTTTTGCAAATAAGGCTCTATGTATTTACTCTCACTTTTTTTCTACCCATCAGAAGAGGAAGGAACAAACTGGAATAGCAAGTCATCTCATATTTGTCTCCCACATCAATCTGAGTGGTCACATGTTTGAAATTTGCTTCTAAACCTTCTAACATTGTAGACTTGGTGACTTTGAGCTTTTCCCGGGCAATTTTTATCACCATCACCAGCTTTCATGGTAGACAAGTTGGACTCAACGTTGCGTATTCCATTCCCATGGCATTAGAAATCCTCCCACTCAAACGATGGGTGCCAAGATGTCTTGGATGCAATGGTTTCAACACATTTTACAATGGACTCTTAACAGTTGAGGGGATTACGAGACCTGGATCTTGGTGGGACATATATGCTTCTATGTTCCAAATGTCCATAAAGAAATTGGTAGATGTCCAAAGTTATGCTCATTCTTTAATAAATAAATTATCATGACCTTACATTTAGATTACTATTCTAAACGAATAAGAACTTTTCATGGGTGCATGCATCCTCCCAGGTAATAAAATATATGAAAATACAGAATTAAAAGCAATAAACAAGCACTAACTCCTATACATTCATGAGAGAAAATTATGTTCTATAATATTATTGAGATAAAGGTTATATACATATGTTCTATGATTTGATTTAAATGCAATATGCATATGTTTTATGATTTGATTTAAATGTAAAGTAGCATTAGATCTTATATATATAGTTAACACTTTGGGTTACATTCGCAAAGAAAATTTATTAATTTATTTGTTTTGGTCAAATTTGATTGGTGTGGTGTGGTAGAGTTGAGCTGGTGGGATCAAAAGACTAGTGTGATGCCCCATGTGAATCAGTTAGACAATTAACTACCATTGCTTCTTATGATGTTACTATGGATTGGGGTTGGTATATATAGCATTGATGTGGCTCTCATCACATTATGGTTGGTCTCCACTATCTTATTTTTAACCTAAAATAGGTGGTGATAGTTGCATGTAGAAAAATCCTGACTCTCTGAAGAGAAAAATGATAGAATCCCATCATTATTTTCTATAACCATAATGGAGATGGAGATACAAATCTAGTTTATAAAGAAATTGATCCTTGAATATTTCCCTTAAATGGAAAGATGTGGCCCTCCTATGATGATACATCGAGAATGTGTCTATCACCATGGTTTTTCTTCGAAATTAAAAGAGTTGTGTAGCATTGTGGAAAATGTAAAGGAAGCCAGTAGAATTTTTCTGGAGTACATCATTCTAAATATAGACAATTCCCAAAGGACATGATAATTTTGGTGATTTTCAATTAAATATATTGTCGATATTTTCAAATATTTTTTGAATTGAAAAAATATCAATTGTTTTCCCCATCTTGTATCAAATTCAAATCCGAATTTAAATTTGAACTTGGAAACTATGCGTATGATATGCTAAACACTTGTGCACGTTTAGGATAGTTTACCATGGTAAAAACTCGGTTTATAATGGTCCCCTTGTTACTTTATCTTGAAAAGCCTAATACCTCCTAAAATAATGGCAACTCTACTAGTAAATTGTTGATATCCAAACATTATAGATACATATTTGGATTAGTCTATGAGTTTGAATTCTTACTTTGTTGACAAATGTCATCTTTCTCCTTAACCTACTCATCATCACCCTTCATAGTGGACAAGTTGAATTGCACATCACATGCTCCATTCATGTGGTTTGAGAAATCCTCCCATTCAAAGGATGGGCACTAAGACGCTTTGGAAACAACAATTTTAGTGATTGTTGTAGTTGATGTTACTTGGAACGAGAATAGGATATTTCATGGAAAAAAATTTGTATACATTTAGAAATCAACTATGACAATGCTTAACCATCTAAACCCCGTTTTCAACCTCGATATATGTAGTGAATAAATTCTTTCTTCTCAATCTACTCATTGACAACCTTCATTGTGGAAAAGTTGGACTTGACATCATTGTGTTTCATTCCCATGGCTTAATAAATCTTATCATTCAAAAGACAAGTACCAAGATACCTGGGATGCAATAGTTTCAATGGTTATTATAATTGATATTACTTTAAAATAAGAACATGGCTTTTATTGAAAAATATATTATATACATTCACTAACAAATTATGACATCACTTAACTCCAATGAATCCTTTTTTAATTTTTAATTATCTAAATTAATGGATCATTGCTTTTCGCATTGTATATGCAAGTTGAAGTAAAAAATCTTTAGATATTTTAATCACAAAACATCATAAGGTTTCATCATTAAATCATGTAAACCAAGATTAGCTTTTTGAAAAAACTACATTTCTTTCGCGACATATATTAGAGTTTGATTATTATGTTTATTTAAAATTTAAAAGAAATTAAATTAATTATTATTTTTATTTAAAATTTAAAAAGAAATTAAATATTTAAAAAAAAAAAAAACATGGTATTATGAAACATGATAACAATACATTTTATTATAGTTATGAAAAAAACATTCATTTAATTTATTTACGTATGAAAATATTTATATAATCTAAGTTTTACTCACTAAAATATTTTTACTATCTAAATTTTTAAAATAATTTTTTTTAAGTAAAGTTTTCAATAAAAATCACATAAAAGAAATTTTTAGTCGATGTTTTTTGAACCAACAAGTGTGGTTTATCATCACCAGATAAAATTATTAATTTACTTAATTTATTCAAAGTTCACATTATTTTATAAAACTATTTTTTAAATAAAAAAATTTAAGAAGTAAAATAAATGATTTCACTCATAAAATTATTGATTTATTTAATTTATTCATAAATGATTTAATTAATTCTACAAATTCGTCTATACCACCGATTTCTTGCGAAATCCAGTGAATTTTTTTTAATCAGAATGTTGGTGTTTGAATCATTTTTTTTATGGTGGAAACGGATTCAACGCCATCAAGACCCGTTAGGACACCCAAAATCCTGAAGTTTGATAGTTATAACCCATATTTTCAAAAATTTCTACGGAATTTTGTCAAAATCTTGCCGGAATTTCCATTATTTTTTGAGCTAATTTGTGAGTTCTTTAGACTAATCTATTCATTTATTCCAACTTCTCATTCTTTGGATTATTTTCAGGCAAAAAAAAATAAAAAAAAAAATTGTATATCAAATAGGACAATCAATTTTTTTTCTAAGAAAACAATTCTTTAAAAAATAGATTAAGTATTAATATGGAGTATACCCTAAAACTATTTTTGCTTAGCTAAGAGTTCATTTCCCTGGAACATAAGAAAATAGGTTAACTACCCAATACCCAAAAGCATCTGGCACTAGTGAAAGCCCGCGCCCTTAGGGAGGATATGGTCCAACTATTAAGTGGGGAGGTTTGGTCCCCACAGATCTTGTGGTCCAATCTGAGTAGGACTATAAAAGCTGCTCCAAATATGATTTCTTAAAAAGAAAGATAGCTTATTGGCAAGTTTGGGTTGTTATTATTTACTATGACCATACATTGCAGATCCCTACTTTGAGATTTTATTCTGCAATTTGTTTTTCAACCATTAAAGGTGTTTTTTCAGAGATTACCAAAAAAAAACAAAACAAAACAAAAAACAAAAACACTTTCATTCTTCATTAGTCAAGTGAGAAATTACATATGGCTTTATAGACCTTAGAAACCAAAGAAAAGTAAGCAAATCTTTGAATCAGAGCAACACCAAACCAAAGGAGAGAGGAAATCACTAAGAACCAACATTGGCAACACCAAAAAAACACATAGGAGAAAAGATACACCAGTCTAAGAAACAAATGCATCCCCAAAAGAAAACAAAACAGAGGATTATAAAGCGAAGGAGCTAGCTTCCTGGATAAGTCCATCAACCCGGTGCTCAAAAAACATAAAATCAGGACAGAGAGTGATCCCTCTCTTAGATAGAACATCAGCTACCAAATTTTGCTCTTTGTACACATGCATGAAGGAGATATCAGAGAAGGAGGAACGAAGAGCATTGATGTTGACCATACAATGGTGAAGCCAAAGAAGCTCCAAAAAATTCTTCCCTTACAGTGAATCTATGACCACCTTGGAGTCTCCAGTGACCCTAAAGGAATCAATGGCAAGCTACACCGCATTCTAGCACTGTCTCAGCTGGAGTGTTAGTTCCTCTGCCACCATTCAGAAGAAATGATATTCCCTACTAAGGCAAAACGGATAAGCACCCCATATCCACATGAACCATCAACAGAGACCCATCGAAAAAGCCCAAAGGAAAATTATCGGCAAAATCCCTGAATAGAACAGAGCGTCGTGAAGGAACCACGGACCAATTTCTGAAAAATGGCCGACAATTTTAAAGGTGCTGCCCTCGATACTCCCCTTGCGTTGAACACACTGTTCTTCCTTTCTACCACAACAGATAGGCGGTGCAGGCTTCAAATTAATTTGATACCTCCCCCTAAACGCTTCAATGGCAGAACTTGATTGTCATATGGCGATGGACAAAAACTTGTAGAACACAGCTCTCAAGGGGATGTATGTAATGGCAGTGGAAACTTTTATCCCAACAACATTCGTCAGAGCACCCTACGGACGCCACTCTCACCCTGTTTGGGGTCCCTCCATTTCCCCTGGCCTGGCTTGGTTTCTGATGGAGAGCCCCACTCTCTGGATGAGCGCCCGACTCTTCCCGCGCGGTCGCATGAGCTCCAATACGACATCACTGATACTGTTAATGGTCTTCCTCGCTCATTACATCCACAGGACCCGCATATACCCTCTCCGCATGCGACAAGGCAGCAAGCCCTATCCCACCAGCATCGCAGCCATCGGATTTTTTTTAAACATATACAATACCTACCTGCAAATCCGCAGGATTTCCCATTACGGAAACTACACGACCGGCTGGCTCGGGAGCTCGAAGTTTCTTGTTGGTCTGCTGGTATTCATTATGGGGATGATTATCAACATGTGGGTGGATTCTGTTCTGTTATCTTTGCGCCGTGGGAACGAGGGCTACAAGATTCCCAATGGAGGGTTGTTTGAATACGTGAGCTGCCCCAATTATTTGGGCGAGATGATCGAATGGCTTGGATGGGCTGTCATGACCTGGTCCTTCACAGGTCTTAGCTTTTTTCTCTATGCAGCTGCCAAACTAGGCCCCAGAGATGCGGCTCACCATGATTGGTACCACAAGCAATTTCCTGAGTGCTACTCCAAATCTCAAAAAGTTTTTATTCCCTGTGTTTACTAGTCTTGAATTAGTTTCTGTGAACAATAATTCTTTTTTTAGTTTTGCTTTGCTTTTGTGGATGTGTGTGGTGAATTGCCTTCGCTAGCACATCTAGTGGTTGATTGGTGCACGAATCCATTGAAAGATCATACTAATAGTGGATGTTCCTTATATGCGTCCGTTATTAATTGTCAAAAGGTAGTGAATTCTCTGAAAGAAAACTTGTCCATTTCCAAACAAATTATTTAGTTTTGAGAAATTGATTTACAATTTGACCTTGTGTCTATTATCTTTCGAGTAGCCATCAGACACGCTCTTGATGGTGTGACCTTATGTCATCTTCATGGCACGATCACAGTCCATCTCACCATATTAAGGACTGAAGTTACATTCATTTAGGGATCCATGCAATACTCCTTTAGGGATCCATGTAAGAGATGCCCAATATATAGGTACGTATGGCTTCAAGCACAGATTTGATCAAAACTATACATTTCATCCTGGAGAGCCATCAAAGACATTGATTTTACATTTGTTTTTCCACTTTGGCAATGAGCCAAAGCCAATCTTATTTGTTGCCACATTTTGGTTTTAGATGAAAAACTAGATACTTTAGGCCTTCCTCTCGCAGTTTAGAAACATATGGAAGAAGTTGCCATGTGAAGGATTTCCTCTTTAGTTAGATTATGATAGGGTATAGAGGATTTATGGGAATTGATAGACATACCAGTGGTTTTCTATCCATATAGAGAGAGGATCTCGGCTAGAATGTTAATCTCCATAACCCCCTCATTGCATAAAATAAGGATGTTTTCCACAAACAACAAGTGTGTGATAGCTAATGTCCTAGCTATAAGAGATTCGTGAAAGGATCCACTT
Source organism: Pinus taeda (assembly GCA_000404065.3). Taxonomy (NCBI): domain Eukaryota; kingdom Viridiplantae; phylum Streptophyta; class Pinopsida; order Pinales; family Pinaceae; genus Pinus; species Pinus taeda. The sequence continues at coordinate 13,495 of APFE031023069.1, read as the reverse complement.
CTTTTCACCTCTAATAGAAGACAACTTAAGCCCTATACAACCAATAAGAACAATAAAGGGGAGACAAAACAACCTTGATGTGGCCTATTTGAGTGTGGAAAAAGGGAGAGGTTGAGCCATTTTAAGGACTGCAAAGGATATAGTCTAGATGCAGCTCATGACCAAATTAATAAAGTTCAAGTTGAAGACCACATGGGTGAGAAGAAGCATAATATAGATCTAGATGACTCTATCATAGGATTTTTAAAGGTTGATTTTGATAGCATACCTTTCAAATTTTGAGTTTTGATATTGTGGATACCTTCAAGTGACTCCAATAACTTCATGAATTTGTCACCCCTCTAGAAAGGTAAATTGTTATGAGTAAATGGACTTAGAAAGGATAGGTTTTAATCCCCAATCCATATAATTTTTGCTATGACCTTGTAAATGGTGTTGTAGAGGGAGATAAGATCGCAGTCATAGAAGGAAAGAGATGGTTTTTTCTAGGAATGAGGGTAATGAAGGTAGAAATAAAGGTAGGATGCATATGACCTTTCTTTTTGGACCTTCCAATATAGTTGAAAGATCTAGGCCCAAAATTTCATAAATCCCTAGGAAAAATTCAATACGCCATTTGTCAAGCCCTAGGATCTTATCTTTTTAAAAACTTTGCAGCACCACTTGGAGCTCTGTCTATGATACCTCCTCCATAATTTCCTTACTTTCCTCTTCATTGGTCATTCTAGGGAAGAGTTGTGCTATACAGATCATTTCAGCTATTGAGGCTTCCACTTCATAATATATTTTTGAAATAGTTATTTCCCATGGTGGCCAAGCCTTCAAAATAAGAGACCTATCTACCTTCGTCATATTGAATTCTCCATGTGTTATTTTCCATTTTTCTTCCCAAGTTTTCATATGCCTAGAATAATTTAGAATTTGTATCCCCACTCTATAACCATATGGCCCTACTTTTCAGGTGCCATTCTTCCTCCTGTGTTGTGAGGATTTTATTCTTCCTTTTCCTGAGACGTATGAGGAACTCTCTAAATCCCTAAGTGATGAAACCTTCATCAGTTGAATTTGAAATGTCTTGAAGCTACCTTTCTATCACCTCTAGCTCCTGAAGTTCAACCATTTTATTCCTTTTAGCCCACTTTTTCATCTTTTTCTTGAGAATTTTAAGGTTTGATTCAAATTAGACTGTAGCCAAGGCTCTTGAGTGAGGATCAAAATTTTTCCAATGAGATTTGATGAGGGATAAGAAATGCTCATCTTTTATCCATGAAGAATTCATATTCAAATGGAAGGCGAGTTTCTTAGAGACTCCTTTAATGTCCAGATAAATGGGTGAATGATATGAAATTCCCCCAGTACCAATCCACTGATTTATCAAAGGGAGGGTTTCCACTTGGGCTTAAGAGAGAAGAAAATTATCTATTCTCTTGGCAACTCTATCTTCCCCTAGTCTACAATTTTGTTAAGTAGGGATGAGCTTGATTGGTTCCACATCAATTAGCTTGCTCTGGACTAGCTTGTTCTTGAAGTAGTCAGCCAGTGGATCTGGGCTTGCCCAAGGATCCCAAATTCTAAGGGACCAAGGGATGAATTGAGATCAACTCTTTATGGTTTTGGGATGGCCCATAGATATTTATCATTGTAAGGGAGAGACCCAAATCTGCTAATAAACCCTCAACTCCAATACAAGAATCCATACTCCATATATTTATAATTTTGATTCGCGTGGTTCTCCAATCCATAGTGATCGCCCTAATTTACCACTTGTATTTGAGGTCGTGAAACACCATCCCACCAAGAGGGTTTCAAGACATTTAATAATGGATTCACTACTACTACGAGTTTCCTGAAGAAATATAAGATATGGATCATTGAATTCAACAAGTCTCTTGAGTGCACATTTTTTAAGGGGACATGTGAGACCTTGACAGTTAAAGGAAAGAAGTTTCATTTTGTAACCCATGCAGTGGTTGGGCTTGTCCTAAGGGCCCCTTTTATGGACAACTATTTTCCTACAACAAGATCTACATAAGCTTTTTCCTTTGCTTTTAATAAAAAAGATTTTCTACCTTGAATTTTGCCTTCATCTAAAGATAGAGAAAGTTGTTGCATACCCCATATTATTCCCTCCTTCTAGGGAACTACCATGTGAGATCATAGATTATAAAGAACAATCATTGATTCAGAGCTTTCAAGAAAAGAGGGAACTATAAAGTATGGCAATGAAGAAAGATTGTCTTGTGCATTTAGGCAGGGACATAAAGTTAGAACGAGAGGGGAAGAGATAGGGTGAGAGAACAATGGGAGGAGGAAGCATCCAAAGTTGGTGTGACCACCGAAGCATTTAATTGATTTAGGGGTAGAGGAGGACTACCTTTGGAGAGAGAAGAGACAAAAGGGAGGATATCGTCTTGAGAACTTAGACACGGAAAAGCCTCCTAAAAGGAAGAGAAGTGAAAGAGCAAGGATGAAAAAGAGGAGGGGATACACAAGAAACCTTCGTGTCTATAGATATGTTTAATTGATTAAGGGAAATATTGGGACTACATATAGGTACAAAAGGCATAACAACAAAAGGGGAGAGGACCTTTGAAGGACCTTCATTTAATTTAACTATGTTATTCGGAACAAATTCACCATGACTTGGTCTTGCTTCCTCCCTCAGGTCTCCCTATTCCACTACTTGCAGGTTGTGAGGTACTAAATTAGCCTTTGTAGCTCCTTGCACATGTTAGTACACTCTGTATTTGCGTCCACTACCCTATATAGGATCAATGGGTCAATTTTCCCTCTTTAGAAAGGACAACTCATAATATTTGACCAAATGCCCATGATGACGACACCTCCTACAATTGAAAGGTACACCTTTGTAGTAAAAAACCAGAGAATGGTCTTCCCCTAAACTAATATATAGCTCCTTAACCAACCCTCCCTAGAGGTCAATATTAATTAAGATCTTGGACATCCACTTATGACCAGTAGTCTTTTAAGAACTATCATGATCTAGGTATATCCCTAGAGCATTCCCTATATCGCAAAGATTAATTCATGTTAGAGATGTGTAGGGAGGCCTGAAATTCTTACGCAAATTGACACTATATCCAAGTACTCTTACTTAGTGTTTAAGAGGGGAGACTAGAATTTGAAAACCATAGGAGAAAAAACAATCTTCCAGGCTGTTCTAGAAACTACTTTAGTTTCCTCCTCATCTTTGAATATCAAGTGTATCCAACCCCTAGCCAAAAACTCAACTTTTAGAGGGTTTTTGATAGTCCATTTCACCACTTCCTTGGCCCATTCTTTGAGAAAGGGTATCCCAAATTTTTGGCCATGTACCCTCCCTATCAACAATTTATGGCAAGATATTTTGCCTACTGCATAATGATGTCTTCCCTTAAAACCATAGAGCCCCTGAGCCTTACCAATATTCTTTATACATTGACTCATCTTTCACTTTCCTGGGGCTTCTTGGTTTGATTATAGAGACACATCTCCTTCAGATACATAGATGGGTTCCCTTTTTGGGGGTCTATATTCAGATTCCCCTTTTTTCATGTTCACTTTCTCTGTTGAAACCAACATATCTTGCAAAAAACTAGTTTAGGGGGGTTGGAATGACATATCCTAGAGGGGAAGGTAAATTGAAGTTAGCTCTGCAAGAAGGATTCCTTCACTTGTGCCGAAGTCCTTGGTATGCTTTGGATTCGCTATTGAGAACAAGATTTATAGTTCGAATTCCCAAAATGAAGAAGATGAAAATGATTGTAACAGAATATTTGAATCTGCAATGCTCCATGGATGGTCAATGATACCCTGCCCAAAAAGTTTAGCACTAGGGTTAACCCTCCATAGGAATTCCAAGTGTGATGATGTTACAACTAGAGGATGTGTTTCCAAGCCACCAAGTGGTTGATTTTCCATGCTTTGGATAGCTTCTACCATGGTGGAGGTTGTTTGCCCTTCCTAAACTAGCTTGTTAACCTCCCCTTCCATTATCTACTCCTTCCTAAGGTTCAGTGACTCGACCCATATTTCCTAGATGTCGTTATGTTTTGGCTCATAATAAAGCAACTCCTCATCCTCCATTAGAAAAAACACAAGTAATATGTCAGATCAACCCCTTACTCTTCTAGTAGGTGTAGGTTTTAACCATGTACAAAAATTGTCTTCAAACATAAAAATAAACAATGGCAAGAACAGAAAATAAATATGCACATATATTTTCCCCTGGATCCGAAAACTTGGACTACTAGTGTAAAAACACTGGTGAAAATTTCATGTAATAAAGTTAATAAAGGAAAAATAATAACCAAGGTCATGGGACACGTATTCCAAGTTGAGTGTTGGGCAAAACATCCTAGTGTGGGTGTTCATTTGGTTTATTATGGCTAAGGAAATTGGCAAATGCAATGGCAAAGACTTTGGAAAGGCATGAGGAATTAATTGACATTTTATTTATGAAAATAATGGAAATTATGAGAAAAGGAAGGTGAAAGGTCATAAGTCACATGTGAGGAGGAAAATAAAGGAAAATAATGGAAAATTGAAGAAAATAGAGGCCTCATTAATAAAAAGGCTTTTGAGGATCAGTTGGTACCTTTTGTGAGTTCAGTTTTGGAGCTCTCTCTCTATTCTCTCTCTTTCACACTCTTGGACACTTAGAGTTTCTTGGAGCACTTCAGCTTTGGATCAAGGAAATAAGAGAAGGAAATGAAGAAGCAAAGATCAAGCAAGGAAGAGTAGGATCAAGTAGCTACAATGGGATTATTTGCAGGTATAGATTTGCATGTGTGATTTACTTACTAGATTTGGCATGCATGGTACATGCATGTGTGTATTTGGTTCTCTTGCATTGCCATGGGTTTTTCCAGGTGTGACAGTGTTCTTTAGCCTTGCCTTGCCATTTCCAAATAGCCATGGTGTGATGGGTTCTCTTACATTTGGTTGAGTTGGATTGTCGGATGGTTTCGAAATTGAGTGAGGTGGTCCCTTAAAGAAAGAACACATGGCCTAGGAATCCATGAACTGGACTGGGATTGTGGTAAAGCTAGATTTTGTGTGCCTTAGCAGGCCTAGGAGTCCTCGACCACTTTATGGCAGGATATACGGTAAATCCTAGAGGTGTGTGCCCTTGATCAGGCCTAGGAATCCTTGGTCGGTGAATGGAGGGATATACGATAAAGCATGTAGGATGGAGTCTTAATTAGGCCTAGGAATCCTTGACTGTTGTATGGCGAGATATACAGTAAAGCCTAGAGATTAGGAGACATGCAAATTCCTCACATTGTAGGTGGAGAAATCCAGCAGTATCCATGCTTATTTAGGGCCTAGTGATCCAGTGGGGATTGCGGTAAAGCCTGAGGAAACCTGGTTTGGTTTGGTTTTGAGTCCCACATTCATGCTTGGAATATGGAAAAGGGGTGATTAGCTGAAATAAATATTTGGTTCAGCTAATATATGGTCAGGTGGTTTGTAGAAGTCCCATACCTAGTTGGATTTTTCATTCATTAATAATAGCTCTTTCTCTTTGGTATTTTCATGTGTAAATGTACTTGCTTATGTGTGGATTATATGGATGTCATATCCTTGTTATTTGTGTTGGTTATATGTTGGTTATGAGTATGTATTATGACAGACTTGATGTATGGCTCTCATTATGTTTTAATTAGTAATTGAAATTACAATTAATATATGACCTAATAGATGATACTGCAACTATTTTGATATGGCAACAATGCTTCTTTACGAATCTCAAATAAGTGTGAGACCCTTATGCTCAAATATGATTTTATAACATGTAGAATGCATATTTGTGACATGTTGACGAAATGCATATCATGGCTAGTACAGTCAAGTCATTGATCAAGCAGTACAATGTCATGAAAGTTTCATGAAGTTCTTGGCAATGGCCTGAGCTCTGGTCCTAAAAAAATGGCACAAAATATGGGGTCACTGGCTCAAAAATAGCTGAAAATTTTAATAATCATCGGTTTGCCCTTGTTGTGGGAGCGACTAGAAAGCCTCAGTCGCATGCATTTCTTTCCATGGGAGTGACTGGGGGTCCAAATCTGTGAAATGAGAAGTTGCCTTAGGTGTTGGTCAGCTGGAAGGGTTGGTTGGCTCTTAAAAGTTTTGTAGCATGTGTGAAAGGTCAGATTGGTTTTGTTTTGTTGGTTCCACTTCCTTAATTGTACATGGGGATTTGAATCACATCATAGTAGCCTCTCGTAACATGTTTACCCCAGTGGACTGGTTAACTTGGGTAAATGTGGGAGGAGGGTGTTACAGAGTGGTACCAGAGCATGGTTCACCCCTTGGATTGGATGGGTTGCGTGTTGGTCATGCATTCATGTCGGTTGCATATATGTGTTCTCTATGCTTGTGGTCTATGTGCATGTTGTATATGCATGGTGTTGGCCATGGTTGCATTTGTGTCACCATGTGAAAGTGGATGGTGTTATGGGATGTGGTCGTCATGAGTGTATGTCGATTATGCATTGGTTATGCATGTCAATGCTTATATATTGTTATGTATATATTGATATGGTTGAAGTTGTTATACATGAGGTCATGGGATGTGGTTAGTATGATTAGGCATTGATAACTTGATAGTGGTTAAACTAATGTTATATGCTGATATGATTATGATTATGATTATGATTATACATGTATTGTGCTAATCTGGTTGATCTTGCAAATGAGATATCATCGCCTGAACTATACCAAGGTATGTTGATTATGTTATGTTTTGGTTTTAGATAACATGGTGTACTTGTAGGAAAGAGATCAAAGATGACTAGCAAGATGGTAGACTACAATTCATGAGACTCTCCTTATGGATCAGATGAGCAGAGTGGTGTTGGGCATCCTTTTAACTTAGCAGACACATTGAGATGTTGGAAGGCATAAATAAGGAGTTGAAAGGTAGATAATGATAGAATCATTCAAGAACAAGAGAAACATGCTGAAGTTAATACAGTAATCCTTCAGATTTTGTCAAAATTGCAGAGACAGTGACCACTTAAGATCAGTCATGTACAGGAGGACAAAACTAACGGGGCATATGGCAGTAGATCTCATGGTGGGCACAGATCAAATAGGGATGATATGATTCGAGATGGAAGGCTCTTGGATACTCCGGATAGGAGAGGTGATGGACACAGGTTCTATTCTACTTCTAGTTCTGGCAGACACTATGATCGTGATCGTTATCATCCTTATAAGAGGAGTGGCACGAGATATTTTCCATATGATTTCAAGAAAGAAAAGCCACATATCTTTGAAGCATGGCTACTTGGGATGAGATTTTTTTTGAGTTGCATGAATACATAGAGAATATGAAGGCCAATGGCTATATTTAGCCTCAAAGGGAAAGCAGACATCTAATGGGAAGATGTGAAGTGGGTCAAAGACATCATAACCGAAGAGTTGAGTTGGCATGAATTCAAGAGACTTTACAGGAAGAAGTATTTGTCATAGAGGTACTACGAAAACAAAGCCAAGGAGTTCTATGATCTAAATATGGGATCGATGACAAATGAGAAGTACACAAGTTCCTGGAGTTTTTGAGGTATGTACCACATCTTTAGGATGAGAAGGGAAAAGTTTGGAGATTTGTCAGTGGATTTCCATTAGCATTTAGAGATCAGATTGAATATGATGAGCCTTGGTCGCTTGAGGAAGTTATTGGGAAATTGAAGCATTGTCATGAGCATTCAAAGTGCAAGATGGAATCTCAACAAGGTTGGAAAGGGAAAAACAAAGCTCAAATAAATGGCAGTCGAAAAGAACAAGGCCTTAGGATGTAAGTGAGAAATAAAATGTTGCACCTCACAAGAAGTTTAATGGGTCACATCATGAAGGGCAACAGAATAAAGGTGATGATATAGGATAGTTGCAGTGTTGGAAATGTGGTAAGGAGCATCTTAAGAGGGATTGTCTGCAGAATCATGGTGGTATGCTCATATTTACAGTGCACAAGAAGCAGATACAGTTGGGGATGTTGGGCAGAGCATTCCACAGATTTATGTAGAGTTGGATAACAAGCAGATACAGCACCAGGAAACTGTTATCGAGATGGAAGGTAACCTTTGTGATAAATTTTCTTCCATTTTGATTTACCCTGGATCTAATTATAGTTATGTTAGTCCTGACCTGGTGGATAAGTGTGGTTTGAGTGAAGAAGTGCATGCAAAATATTGGTTAGTGTAGTTGGATACTTGTACAAAGAAGAGAGTATATCATTGGGTAAGAGCTTGTGCATTCATGTTGAATGGTATGTCTACCTCAACACATTTGAATGTATTGTCATTGGGATCATATAGTATGCTTTTGGGTATGGGCTAGTTATATATTCACGGGACTCATATGGATTGTTATGATAAGGCTATTGAGTGTTCAGATGAAAATGGAGAACAAATAATCTTGTAGGTTAAGAAGAAGGCAACATCAGTTAGAATGGTGACAACAATGCAAGAAAAACGTAGTCTCAAAAAAGGGTTTGTTTTATTTGTAGTGCATATTTCTAGTGATAAAGGTAAGGATGTTGAGGATGCAGAGGTATTGAGAAGGTATGTTATGAAACCAGCTCACAAAAAGATACAAAAGATATATCAACGACTTCAAAATCAACCTCTTCGAGGGGGCGACCTCCTTTACATTACATAAATGAATAATTCTTGGATGATACAAATGACAATACCTCCTTTCTATATATAGGAGTCTAAGTGGTCCCAATATAATCAGAGCCTACATAACGATAATATTGTAGGGGCACAACAATAACAATAGTGGGCTTCTATGGGAACAATAATAACAACATGGGGACTACATGGGCACAAAAATACAATAAGGGGGTTGCACTAATAAAAATAAGGGGTTGCACTAGTAGCATAGGAGCCTAACATGCCTCTCTCCTTCAAAAAGTGTTGTCCTCAACACTTTAGTAGTTCAGGATGATTCTGTATAAAATTCTTGTCCTCCCATGTGAAATCTTCAGTGGGTAAGTTCTTCCACTTGATAAGATACTCTGAAATTGATCGATTTCGTAGCTGTCGGGTTCTGGTTTCTATGACTACTTTAGGTTCCAATATGATTTTTCCTTCCTCGTCAAGTTTCGACAATATTGTTCGAATTGGGGGCATTTCACCTATAACCTTATTTAAGCATGAAACATGGAGAGCTGGGGCACTCAGGAAGATGCAGAAAGCTCTAATCTATATGCCATTGTACCAATCTTTTGCAACACCTTGTAAGTACCATAGTACTTTGGTGATATTTTATTATCCTTCTTAGCTTGTTTGAGGGACATTTGTTTGTATGTTTGTAGTCGTAGAAATACCCAGTCGCCTACATCAAAACTTCTTTTGCTACAATGTTAATCTACCTGTTTTTTCATTCTATTCAGTGCCAAATTGAGGTTATCCTTTAAGAGTTGGAGAACTTGTTTTTGTTGAGGGTCTACCTCATGAGATACAATATGACCCAAATAGTCCACCTCTTTTACTCCACAGAAACATTTGGTGGTTTTTGCATATAATTGTTCCTCCTCCAATAGTTTGATCACTCTATCAACATGTTGAAAATGATCCCTCCAAGACTTGTTGTAGATTAGTATATCATCAAAAAATACCAACATAAATTTTCTAAGGAAGGGTTTGAAAATGGAATTCATCAAACCTTGAAATGTAGAAGGTGCATTGGTAAGGCCAAAATGCATGACCAAAAATTCATAATGACCCTCATGAGTTCTAAATGTTGTTTTTGAAATGTCTTTAGTCTTCATTATGATTTGATGATATTGTGAAATTTATCTTTAATAGTGAGCTTTTTAAGCTCCCTATATTCCAAACACATTCACCAAGATCCATCCTTCTTGTGCACCAATACTACTGGAGAAAAGAAAGAACTTTGACTAGATTGAATTATGTAGGTTTTAACCCCATACAGAAATTACCTACATGCGAATTCTAAATCACATGAAAAAATAAAAATGCGAGAGCATAACACATAAAACATATACACAGAGATTTCCCACTGGATCCCAAAACCAGGACTACCAGCTTGATTTTTCATTATGTTTCTTTCAATGTTACAATACATATTACCGAAGTATCCAATACCATGGATCGAAAACCATCGCGGCCAAAAACCATGAACCGAAAAACCATCGGGTCCAAAAAAATGTCAAAAATCATGCCACAAAACCATAGCTGGGTCCGCCCAACCTGACATAGGGTCCAAAACCAAAATTTTCCAGGGCGCTGCCCCAGACTCCATAAAGTGGGGTTACGTGTACCCCTCAAACCCCCTGTTAACTATGTGGAAAGAATATAACACAACCCAACAATCTCCCACTTGTTGTTTTCTTTCCACAGGGGGCCACAGGAGAGCTTAGTCATTTTTCCAACCCTGAAACACCCATTGTTTCTCAACACTAAGAGAACTTCTCAGAGCTAACAGATTTTGTTAATGCATCTGCAGTATTCTTCAAAGTGTCCACCTTTACCAGCAACACCTTTTTGTCTTCTATCATATCCCTCACAAAGTGATACTGAACATCAATGTGCTTTGTCTTTGAATGATAAGCAGGGTTCTTTGCCAAGAAAATTGCACTTTGGTTGTCACAGTTTATCCTTATAGCTCCTTGTACTAACCCCATACTTGAACACAATCTTTGCAACCAAACTGCTTCCTTGCTTGCATGAGTGGCTGCCATCTATTCTGCCTCTGTAGTTGATAGTGCCACTACAGATTGTTTCTTACTCATCCAACTGACTGCACCTCCAAATAGGTTAAACACATACCCACTTGTAGATCTTCTTCGATCCAGATCTCCAACCCAGTCTACATCAACAAAGCCACGAATATCCAACACTCTGTCCAATCCTGGTCTTCCTTGGTAGCACAAACCATAATCACTAGTGCCACGCAAATACCAGAAACCCGCTTCACTGCTGTCCAGTGCTCCTTCCCTGGTTTTGACATAAACCTGCTCAATACTCCCACTGCATGTGCAATGTCTGGTCTAGTACAGACCATTGCATACATCAAGCAACCGCTTCACTTGCATATGGAAACGAGACATGTCCTCTTTCCCTCTTTTATGTCTTGGGACACTGTTCAATAGAAAACCTCACACCTACAGGAATAAGGAACCTTCACCGGTACTATCTGCAATATTAAACTTCCCTGCAGTACTGTCTGACATACTTCCTCTAGTTTAACCCGGCCTTCCTCTTTTCCCGATCTCTTTAATTTCCATTCCCAAAATATAGTTTGGAGCAGCACCAAGATATTTCATGTCGAATTTGGGGACAATTGGGTCTTCAAATCCTGGATAATTTCTTTGTCATTTCCAACCAACAACATATCATCAACATACAAGACCAGATAATAACACGGTCACCAATTAATTTAAAATACACACAATGATCTGCTTTGCTTCTGGTGAAGCCAAGTCCCCGTATAAATGTATCAAATTTCTGATACCACATCCTTGGTGACTGTTTTAACCCATACAGAGACTTCTTTAACTTGCATACTAGTTCTTTCTTACCCTTCACCGCAAAGCCTTCAGGTTGCTTCATGTAGATTTCCTCTTCCAAATCCCCATGAAGAAATGTTGTCTTCACATCCATCTGTTCTACCTCAAAATCAAAAATAGCAGCAACAGATAAAAGTAATCTAATAGAAGTTACCTTGGCAACAGGAGAAAAAATATCACCAAAATCAATTCCCGGCACCTGGGAATACCTTTTGCTACCAACCGAGCTTTGTATTTCTCCACCTTCCCTTCTGCATTTGCCTTCTTCTTGAACACCCATTTGCTGCGAATGGGTTTCCTTCCAGCCGGCAACTCCACCAGATCCCAAGCCTCATTTTTGTGCAAAGATGCCATTTCATCAACCATGGCCTCTTTCCAGAGTTTTCCATCCTCTGAATCCACTGCTTCCTTCACAGTTCTGGGATCATCATCAGTAACATACAAAGAAAAGTTTGAACAGAAAGCAGATGGACTATACCTTTCTGGTGGCCTTCTTTCTTGAGCTGATCTTATCACAGCCAGAGTTTGTGGCTCTTCATCTTCTGATTCTTCCTCTACAACAGAGTCTGATTCTTCCTCCTTTAGTTCAAACTCTATCTTCATAGGTTCCTTTGGCTGGACTTCATGTTTAATAACATCTTTCACCTCTCTGAACACAACATATCGACTATACACAACCTTCCTTGTTACTGGGTTTTAAAGCTTATAACCCTTTAAACCATCCTTATACCCAATAAAGATGCACTTTTCAGATTTACTATCCAACTTGGTTCATTTCTCCTTTGGAACATGTACATATGCATCACATCCAAATACCCTCAAATGGGAAAGAGAGGGTTTCTTACCAGTCCATACTTCTTGTGGAGTCTTATCCTCCAACATTGATGAAGGTGACCTCTTGAC